>WBMZ01002848.1:0-123728 GCA_013400975.1 Atrichornis clamosus
GGTCTTGCAAAACCACGACAATATGTCAAAAATCAAGTGACTTCTGCACTGTGGAAAGCACAACAGACACTAGATAAAGGCACCTGGTGCTTATTGCCATCTAGTGAAAGAACCGGCCAACACCACAACCCTTCCCCTTGTTTCATTGCCAAGTCTATAATCAGGAATATAAAAGTGTGCCCAAACACAGGCACTTCCAATGCAGGATGTGCAGCACATCTCAAAAACTTACTGACAGCAGTGGCATTCATTCTTGTGCCACTACAACTTCAAAATATAACTAAATATTTTAATGTCTGGCTAATGGAGATAACCCTTACCTGCTGTTAGGTACCATTAACTTGATGAGAAATCCTGATTTACATGGCCATAACAAAAAAAACCCCACCTCGACTCAGTGGGAATTTCAAGTCTGGTCTTCAGAACATCATCTATGTATGTTAAACCTTATAATGTTAAATGTTTTCTGAATTTTGAGGTTTGATCGTCAAGTTTTTGTGATATTTAGTAATCAAGCAAATTTCATCCAAAAACACTGGAAAGGGGAGAATAGTTAACAAAAAGAAGTAAAAAATCAGAAAATGAGATAGTGAGGTCTATAGCCAAAACTCAGCCATTTTTCTGTGTATTATAATTTTCTATATATTGTTACTGTAATTCAAAATAATCTACTACTAACAAATCAAAAAATAAGAGCAGCAGATAAATGCAGAGCATGAAGATTTATTAAACTGCTCAGAAAGGCTTTTTCCAGCAGAGTGATGGTGTAGTTACACACGTACATAGTTGTAACCACAGGTGTTTTCATGGCATTTCTTCCATTCCTATCTGCTCTTTCCCAAATTCCAGACATCATAAAATTCTCACAGAAACACATATTTAATATTTCTGTCTGAGAACCACATTCTTTTCTTCTCTGTATCAGCAGAAAAATAAGAAAGATTTAGCTACATTTCCACATAATGTATCAAACAAAAAGGAATACTAATTTAGTCCTGTTCTGTCTCGTCCTTAAAAATTCCAGGCAAAGATCTTACACAGATGTCTAAGGCATAAAAGATCTGGAACTAATAGACACTTGAAAGCATAGTGGAGACTTGGATTCATCTTTATAACCTTTTTCTTTCCAAAGTTGAGAAAAAATTTGATATTTCCTTGTGAAATGAAAAATAATTCCTTTAACATCACATATTTTCTTTCATAGGGTCAGTCATTGCTGAGTTATGCAAGACAACAAAATATGCATTTATGAGCTCTTTGTACTGTCTTCATATAGTATGGGAAGGATTTAAACTTCATTAGTGTTTCAATATGTTTAAAGGCACTATGTTTGGAAACAAGAACATAAAATCCAGTTAAGACATATGTCCTGAGCCAAAACACTGCTGAAGATCTCTGGCACTCAGATTACTCTAGGAGCAGCTCCCAGCCCCTTCTGCAGAGCGGTCCCAAAGACAAGCCCAATCATGATCCAGTTTTAATAAGGACAATCACCAGCTGTGATTCAAACAGATGGAGTTGGGCAAGTTAGAGTGGTTATAACAACAAATATAGAGTAGCCACTGTGTGCCAGCTGCCTACCAAGGTCTGGCATTATAAAGGAACCCACCTTTATTGCCTACAGCAATATTAATGGTGATCACTGTTTCTCTTCACTGACACTGTCTTGAAGACAGATGGATAAAGATGACCCAGTGTTACCACTCTCCTAATTTAAATAATAGTTATTGAAGGGAAGGCAGGATGAATTTAGGCCAAATTATCTTCTTTTTTTTCCCCCTTTTCTTTCCCCCCTCTTTTTTCTTTTCCCTTTGCATTTTTTCATGAGTTGAAGGGGAGATTTAAGGGTTAAAATAATAAAGTGTGCTCATAAAATTTTGTGGAAGAACTGTCCTGTACGTAAAAGACAACACAGGAAAATACTCAGAACTTTTTGTGGTACAAATTGAATACAGAACAATTAGATCATCCAAAGGAAGGCAATAAGGATGGTGAAGGGTCTGGCGGGGAATCCCTGTGAGGAGCAGCTGAGGTCACTTGGCCTGTTCAGCCTGAGGAGACTGAGGGGAGACCTCACTGCAGTTACAGCTTCCTCGTGAGGGGAAGAGGAGGGGCAGGCACTGATCTCTTCTCTGTGGTGACCAGTGACAGGACCTGAGGAAATGGCCTGAAGTTGTGTCAGGAGAGGTTTAGGCTGGATGTTAGGAAAAGGTTCTTCATCCAGAGGATGGTTGGGCACTGGAGCAGGCTCCCCAGGGAAGTGGTCACCGCACCAAATTTGACACAGTTTAAGAAGCGTTTGGACAATGCTCTTGGGCACTTGGTGTGACTCCTGGAGTTGTCCTGTGCAAGGCTGGGAGTTGGACTCAAGGATCCTTGTGGTTCCCTTCCAACTCAGCTTATTCTGTGACTATGCGATTCTGTAATTAAGTTCAGAATCTTTTGCAAAATGAAGGTGAAAGTAGTTTGGGGAGGAGATTATTTACCCATTTTCTAAGATGACAGGCCATATGGGACTAAGTCTCCAAGAGAGGAATGGAAAGTAGGACACCACTGCAGGAAGTTAAAGAGGCAGCCATGCTCTCTACAGAAAAAGAAAATAAAATTATCTGTAAGAAGCTTTCCACACATCTAGACAGCTAGACAAGTACTAGAAAAGCTGACAGGTGTCAATTATGATGTTAATAAGATAAGCTGAAGACACAAAAGGTGTACAAGTAGATTCCTGTAGTTGCAGAAGGTGCCAGAGTCTCCGAGTTGGGGGTTTTTTAATTAAGTTCTACTCAAACTGTATTTTGATGTAGAGCTTAGGGCCTTTCTAACATTGCTGATGGCAGGAGTCAGGGGAAGCACCTAACCCTTCTAAACTAAAAATCCAAAGGAAATATTTGCACAAGCCCTTCTCAAGGAGAGGCTATTGATCTCTAGACAGGTTTATTTAAAACATAGGCAGCTTTTACTGACAGGTGTCATTCACATTCATTAAAGCAGCAGTTCAAATGAAGAACCTGAAGAGGCTATCAGCTGCAGTGGATGAACTGTAAATAAAAGCAAGGTCAGGAGCTGTATTAAGGAAAAATAAAGGGCTGTGTTTGAGCGTGTAGGCATTGAAAGCAATATAGTCCTTCCAAACCTCCTGGAAATGTGATAGTTTGCATACAAAATAACAGGCACTATGCTGCAAGCACAACTGATCACCACATCACTCTGGTTTTGAGGAATGTTGCAAAGCTATGGAGCAGATCAATAATGCCAGCAGGAAATGATTCTATTTCTCTACCTATGTGTATCAACACCTGTGTTTGAATGCACTACCTTAGCATGTGGTGGCTATTTATGATAACTTTTTAAGGGCTTGTTTTGGTGGTATTTGATTTTCCTGAAACTAAAGTAATAGCACAGTAAATGAGGCTGGGCATATTGCTGCAAATACATTTCAGAGCACACAACTCTATGCTACATCCTACTTGACTGTTTATAACTCATCACCAAAAAAAAATTAATATGCTGCAGCTTGGCCATCTCTTTTGTTCTACATCTCAGTGGCAAACTGGATTATTATTAAATTTATTCATTTCAATCAAACTACATCAGCTATCATTTCTTGATCTTTAAACTGCAATATTTTAGTAAAAAGTATCTTGCTTAATTTTATCTTTTAACACATGCTTTGTCACTTCATTGGTCACTCTTGATCATAAAAAATGTAGGGTTTTTTGAAATGGTTGCAGTTAGTAAGAAAGACCTTGGGAAGCATTTACTGTGTTAGAACATCCCAGTACATCCCGAGTAGTACTGAAATGGAAGCAAAAGGGCTGAAAAAGGCTGACAAGATTCTTTTAAAAATGTCCTGAATCTGAGGAAATAATATCAGAATGGAAACTGGCTTGTAGTTATTTTATTGAAAACAGAGGGTCTTGAAATTAACATTTGGCAGACTACTTACACCCCAATGCTTCCTATGCATATAAATCCACTTTAATGAATCAATAATTAATGGTTAGATTGTAAAGGTTTTAATAATGCAAAAATCCAAAAAGAATAATTGTATTTTTTATTCGTAGTGAAAGAGGTATGAGTCACAGAAAGAGTCTCCGGAGGTCTATAATTCAACCTCCCACTTGAAGAGAAACTGCTGAAAACTAGATCAAGTCAGCTGTGGATTTCTGTACTTACTGTTAATAACAATAATTTGTTCTGTCCCCTTAAATTTTACAGTAACCTAGCAGAAAACATTATGTCAAAGATGAGATGAGCTAAAGCTCTACAAGACACAATAGACATGAACTGCATGGGAATGGACTTGTCCTTTTGGTCAAGTGCCTTAAACACATGTACAACTCTTATCAAAGAAGCAAATCTGTTCCTATTTAAACATAAAATATACGAATTTGATTTGTAATGCATTTGATTTGTAATGCACAATAATTAATTATCTTCTGTCTTTCACTGATGCAGATCAAGATTAACCATGTTATAAAATCAATATAGTTAAACGTAGAATTATTCAGGGTACATCTAATTGTATCCTTTTTTGAAGACCACATATTCCAAGGTAGAAGCTCTTCTGGACAACTTTCCAAGGTCTATGATGGAAACTACCAGCATTTGTTGGATTAGCATTATTCAGTCTCTCATAGTCTCATGGCTTAGTGAAGTCAGAAATACTGGCTTCAATATTCAAATCACTTTAGATTTGTTTTTATGGAACCATGTCTGAATTATTTTTTTTCCTGAAAAAGCTTTCTGGTTCTGCTATGAACACATTCAAAATTAGATCATATAACTGTGACCTGCTCTACAGCATAGAAGATGTGTCTTCACATCCTGACATCTTATGTCAAGAAAAGAGCTTCTCCCTCATCCTCTTCCTTTGGAAAATTCACATTAAAAGGCACATTTCTTCCAAAATAGACCATCTTAACATTCCTGCTGCTTCCCTGTTGCTTAGCCTTTATTTAAAACAAAAAATTTGCTTTAACATTAATTTAAATAGATGGTGTGAAGTAACAATGTACTGGTTGAATCATATTGAATCCTACTTTTGCTGTATGAAATTAGTAGGGAACTGCAGCTTCCCTAACCTCAGTGTTTGTGTAATCAGAAAAACAATCCCCCTGAACAAATCACTAAGGGTTTTTTCATTGATATGCAGTTGCTGAGATGTACAGCCATAATCCTATTTTTCTAAAAAAAAGAAAAAAAATATTAGATTAGATTAGGTTGCTAAAATACAAGAAGTAAAATTAAGGACAGCCTAGCTATGGAATAAAAAAATCTCCCAGCTGTATTGCAAAGAAAACTGTCAGCTTCACAAAGCATATGAAATTAATCCTATAAGGTGGAAGTAAATATTTTCAAGTAAATAAGTGAATCAGGAAAAATATGGTCTCTTTCATTATCATAAAGAAAAGAGGTAATTCTCACACTAGGATGGTGTTAACCCCCGCCCACCATGGTTTGCATTTCTGCTGACTTTCATTAGGTATTAACTGCCATCTATTGCTTAAGTTCTGTCACATTCTAGAAGCTCTGGTATCTTCACACTAATTTTATCCCCCTCTTCAAGTTAATGAGATTTCCAGGAAACTCTAGACTCTGGAGTGGTATTCACAGCAGAAGAGTCAAAAGTTAAGCATTAACTATTAGTCATGAATATTTAATATAAGTGCTTTTAAAGCGATTTTTGATAAGTGAATTCATAAAAGTGTTTGAATGGAAGACATTTTATTGATTTAAGGCCATATTTAACTCTTGCTTTTTTTTTTTGTCCCTGATAATAAAATCATGATAATAAAATCATGGTCAACCAGCATAAATATTTCCTGTATTCTATAGCTTCCTAGCATCAGAAGAAGGAAGCTCAGAATAGTTTATGTGCACATTGCTTACCAAAATTTTGACTGCTTTTGTTCTTTTATACCACTGTACAGCAAAACCACCACCAAGTTAGCAATGCTATTTCCAGAAGTACCTTTTAGGTTAATCTTCTGAAGACTGACTATGCCTGAATACACTTATGCTGGAAGAACTAATGAAGAACTATGCAAATAGCGGATAAGCTTTAATTAAAGCAGAATAAAAAAGAAAAGTAAAATTATTTTCAGTGTTCTCCTGGCATGGTAGCAAAGAAACTTGCTTATGTGAACTGCAAAGTAGTTGCAAAAATTCCTTAAATTTAAATGTTTTCTTAATTCTCGTTGAGTTAAAAGGTGAATAAGTGTATTTTGGTTAGTTTGGGGTTTTGAAATACCATTCTTCCTCTTTTTCTCAGTGGTCCAAAGTGTGAAAAAGCAGAACATAACAAAAAAAAAAAAAACAAAAAACCCAAAACAAACAAACAACAAAACCAACAACAACAAAAAAGAAAATTAAGAACATGATAGAAAGATTTTTTTACCTCAATTTTCCTAAAAGTTTTTTTCAAGGAAATTTATTTCAATAAAAAAAGGTTTGGGATTTTTTTGATGGGTTTTTTGTGGGTCTTTGTGTTGCTCGTTTGGGTTGGGGGTTTTTTGGTTTTGGTTTTTTCCATAAGAGAGGAAAACAGTTTCAGTCAGGAAATAGTTATGAAAAGATTTGATCAGATGAAATAATGCTTCTTGCAAGTCCATGAATTTTCCTCTGTAAATAAAAGTGATGATGGGTCCATTTGCTGTGCAAATACTGCATCGGCTTTGTGTTAATGAGCTCCCTCAGAGATATTTAGCAGGCATAACTCTGCCTTGTGGTACACCAGGTAAATCTGAGCTTACCCTTTATACCTAGTGATACCAACAATGATGGAAGGTGCAGATTAGTGGAGGCACTGAACAGTAGCAGTGTACTACATATATGCTTAGGTCTTCTGGTTTGGTGTGCCAGTTTCTATTAAACCAGGAGATTCTAACAAGTTTGCATCAGCAGATGGCTGTTAACCCTCCAAATTCCTCATTAACCTCTATGAACCCTCTTCAGCCCTTTTTACTGAAGTTGCTACAATGCAAAGATGATCTCACAATTTGACATTTATCTTCACTGTGGCCTACCAGTAAGCCATGAACCAGAATATGCAAATCTCTGCCTACGCAGGATTTAGGCAACAGGGCTAAGTCTCCATCTCATTTTGTCAAATTGATTGAATACTCAGAAAAAAAAAATCCACACCTAGTTATTGAAACCAAAATGTAAATTTACTTTCCCACTTAGAACTCTTTGTTCTTGTTTTCAAAAATTGGATATTTATTTGCATAAATGTTTCCTAAAGGAGTCATGCATATTCATGTGTGCATATGCCTCTATCTTGAAAGTTCTTGGGAGGCTGAGGGAGGAGGGAAAATTATTCAGCCTGAGACAAAATAAAATCCTGTTGATCTGATAATGAGTCAGAAACTTACCAGCTACGAACAGCCAAAATGGTGGTGGGAACTTGTTTGGGAAGCTGAAATTTCTCCTACATCATTCATCACCTTTAGAAAAGTGAAGCCTATCTGTAATCAAAACAATGATAACAACTAAGTTAAAGTAATAAGCTCCCACTTATGAAAATTTTCTCACTCCTTTCTTTATTATATGGAGAAGAGTTAAATACCCATAGCAGGCTTAGAGACTTTCTCACCTGCAACTTTTAGCATGGCTGCTCCAGAAACCAAAGGAATATCCCTGTGAATCAGCCACCAGTCTTGGGCCTATTCACATGCTCAGGCCTGGGCAGTCATGGAGCCTGAGCAAGTCTCAGTGTAGAAACCATGTGACTGTGTGCACGTCTGTATCTGTGAGCAAGTCCATCTCAAAGACACAACTTCTTAGATTACTGCACATCTGAGCTAATAGAATCCTAGAATGGCCTGGGTTGGAAGGGACCGTAAAGATCAGCTAGTTCCAACCCCCCTGCCGTGGACAGGGACACCTTTCACTGGATCAGGTTGCTCAGAGCTCCATCTATCCTGACCTTGAATATTTCCAGGGATGGACCATCCACAACTTCTCTGGGCAACCTGCTCCAGTGCCTCACCACCCTCACAGTAAAGAATTTTTTCCTAATATATAATCTAAACCTACACTCTTCCAGTTTGAACAGATTTTCCCTTGTCCTGTCACTAAATCCATAAAGTAGATGAGTTTCAGTCCTTTCATCCAATTCAATTTTCTTCAACAATTTATTTTCCACTGGGTTAGTGAGAATGTTAGAAAACAAAAGTCATAAATACAAAAAGGGCTGATTTAGCAACAGAATACTTACTCATTCAAAAATTTTCCTAGTAAATATATCAAAATTGGAAATAAGCTACTTATGAAGCAGACTATTTTCTTTCCTTGTCATAAATTTTAAAAAAGAAAAAAATTTACATAAAAAAAATTTTACATTTTAACTTTTTTTTAAAATTAAACTAAGCCTCATTATATGAACTGTCCCTAACTGCTCATCAGGAAAATTTAAAAACTATTTCTATATAAAGCTAGGGAGAGTTCTCTAGGGAGAGTTTTGTAAACTTTGAAGCTTATTAATCATAGATATCATGAGAGGAAAGGAAAAAGGGGTACAAGAATTGTTCTTGCCTTAGCTATGCTTGGCTTTCATCTGCTCAACAAGTTGAGCTTCAAACCGAAAAGAGAAGGAAATTAAGCATAAAATTTTCATTTTACTTCTTCCTACACAAAGAGCTCTGAAGGAAAGGTTTTTATCAAAAATACCTGTAAGTTAGTATGTTCCTAAACATTCACTGATCAGAGGAGTTAGTCTGCTATCAGCATTCATCCTTTGGACTACAAGAACCATCATATTCAGAATATTTGGCTGCATAATCCTTTCTATTGCTTTTGGTAATTTTTTTTCTTCTTCATTTTCTCTGTGATTGACTTGGAAAAACACAATGTAGAACTTAATGTATCCTAAATTATTATTCTTTCCCTTTTCCAGCCTCATGAAAGAGAACACATTTTGCATTTCTAAGCACATTTTTCTTAGTTGATAGCAGGAGTATTTCTATTACCCCGTGAGTTTTAGGAGAGGAGAAAGAGGTTACCAAGAGGGAGTGTAGGCAACGTTGGCATATCACCTTTCAGTTTATGAGTAACATTGGTTGATGACAGCTGTGTGTAAAAGGTAGAAGGGTATTTTTCTCATTCCTCTGCATTTTACGAAGTGCATACAGATTTTCTCTATCACTTCAAAGACTCCAGGAATCTGGAAATACTTGAGGAGAAAAGAACGATGTAGGGATTGGCTAGGTAGAAACCTGCTCTGGAACTGCACATTTGAGATGTGGCTTTCATTAGCCAATAAACTGAATAGAGCATTACCAGGATTGAAAGAGGCTGAACTAAGTACAAGGGACTGAATATCCTCTATCCCCATGTATTTAGAAGAACAGAGCAGCATGGGGTCTTAATGCTAATACTAAACTCTCACATAGCTTTCTGCTTTTGCACAGCCTCATATGCTTTGCAAATGAGTTTTGGAGAAGTATCTCATTTTTAGTAGCATTTTGATCCCAGCTTGTGATTAAGGGCTTAGAAAATGCAGCTACAGCAGAGAGAAGCTGCTAAAATGGCCCAGGTTTGCTGTAGATGAGCAGAATTTACAAACCTAACAGCAATTTCCCCATCTCTTCTGTGGAATGCTAGAGGAAAAGCCCATGACGGGATCCTCAGGGGCGTGCTTACAGCTTGTTTTTCTAAGGTTACTAAGTCTCACATCCCACATGGTTTGTTTTTTTTTTCATGTGCATTGATACTTGTTCCTGTGAGTGCACATATCGAGGCTCCACATGGCCTGATGGCTCCTTGGGCTGACGGCCTCCCTGACCCTCCCCACCGCACAGCCAGGGCTCTCCCCAGATCACAGAAGAACAGGGTTGCCTTGGGCACCCGAGTGCAGGGGATGCATTCAGGGCCCTAACAGCACATTGCCAAAACGTTCCTTACAACGAGCTCACTTCAGGCTCCATGGAACAACTTCAGAACTAAACTGACAGTGGGCTGAAAAGGGCAGCAAGAGCCTGCCAGAAAAGGCAGAGCCAGCCAGGTCCATAGCTCTCTCCTGGTAGAGAAAAACTTCATCAATCTTGGAAATACATTATCAAACTGAGAATTAAAACAGACAAAAATACAGCTTGGGGCACTTTTATAGGTGTTCCACCCACTGAAGTTATAAGACTGTGGTGACAGTAACGCCTGTGTAAGAATAACTCAAAAACTTCCTCACAGGATCATTTGGTTAAGCGTTTGCAATATATCGTGGTCCCTACCGTAGGGGACAATTCAAAATATGGCATTGATTTGTGTGAATTTTCACTGAACACAGCAAAACCCCACCAAATTACTTGTCTTACAGATTCCTGTTGTGCTCTGGGGAGAGTATTAGCAGTTATATACAAGTTGAAGTTGGGCTCTCTGTGCATGAGAGAAGACTGACGTTTATAACTTCAGAGGCTTTAAAATGTACTCATGGGTTAAAAATGTGTAGATAGGCACTGAAGCCTGTTCGTGCATCACTCCAGATTAATAACCAGGGACCAGTCACTGCCTGAAAGGAGGGAACTCACACAAGGGCCGTGGAATTATTCATGTTTCCTCCACAAGCTTCATCCTGAATTTTTTTCAGGATCCTACTAAACTTCTGTTGGCCTTATCATTCCAAGGGACAGGTTTTGTGCCCACATACACACAGAGGAAGCAACAGTCTGTTTTCTTCATACACCACAATCCTGCCAAGGCACCTAAGGAGCCTGGTAAATGAAAAGCTCGTGAAAGAAAGACCGGTTCCTTGCTTTGTCTCAGAGGTACCCTGCCATCCCCTTCTGTTTCCTGACAGCATGTTTCCAATAAAGATCTGCTGCCAGAATTGATTTAGGCATGTGATTCCTAGTGTCCTTTCACAGCTAGCTCCTGCAGTGCAGGTGGATTTTTGAAATTAACAGAATCTGAAGATGAGATCTTTACTGAAGGTTTGCCTTATGGTTGGTAAAGAAAAGGTTTAGAAGGCCAGAAAAAGAGTAAAGACCTTAATTCCAGGTAGAGCACTAAATCAAGAAAAGAGCTGCTTATATTTTTATCTCTGTTTTTAGGATACTTTTGAATTTTGTCTGAAGATTTTTAAAGCTGAAATCAGTGGTTTCATAAATTTTACAACTTTGTACAACTGGTGTTCTACAAGGACCATTTTGCCTTCGGAAGGCAGGTCACTGATGATATTCAGGGAATTTTACAGTGGTTAATTTATTATTATAAAGATTGCAGTCCCTAAAGTAAACTGCACTGATAAGCAAAAGGAAGCAGTCCATTATATGTGCTTATGTTGCAGCATTTGGAAAATTCTTCTCCCTTTCCAAGTAAAAAGTTAAATGTAGACATGTATTCATTACCATACATGTAAACTACCCACTTCTTGCTCTCAGAGATATTTTGGGACTTAGTTAAATATTTTTGTTCTTGTTTTTGCAGGCTGCTCAAGTATAAACCACCGTTTCTAAAATACCATTAATCAGCAGTAGGAGTTGATGATGCCCTAGGGGCACATGGACAGGAGGGTAAAGGAATTTGAGTATCTGCCACGGATACAATGTGTGGTCTTGGGTAATGTTTTTCAATTTTTTCGTCTTTAAACTGGGAAAATACTTATCACAAGAATGTAATTTAGCAAAAATTAACTTATTTCTAATGTTGATGTGATATTAGGCTTGCTTTCAGACATTATTACTTGATAATGTTGTTCTATCTAAAATGTCTTTAAACCATTGCAGTGAAAAAACAATTTATTTTGGTTTTGTGCTGGCATATGTGGTAGCAAATAATGTAAGATAACTAAGCAATCCAGGCAAAACACTTTAAAAGATATGAAAATTTCTATAGAAATGGTTTAATTTTAAAATGTCAGTAGTACAGGGAGGGTTTTTCCTTTTAAGGATCTGTGGCTACAACAGATGATAGCACTTTTGCTAAGAATGTTACTGTGGTTGTGGACAAAAGCTGTTGTGTCTATATTTGGTAAAGATTAGAGGGGAAAAGAGGTGCAGAAACCAAATCTAGTTGAACAGCAAGAGCAGAACACACCAAAAGAAAAAAATAAGACTTCAAGCAAAGCCAAGCAGGCCATATGGTGCAGGAATTTAAAACAAAGCTAAAAAGGGCAGGAACATTGTTTCAACAGGTATTTATAAAGGCAGAAAGAATCCATTCACAGGACAACCATGGAAATACTGCCAAAACATTTTTGGTCTAAGAGGGCAGATAGGAAATTAGCAAAGGGAAGAACTCAGGGTGGAGCTACTCCTGGTTTGGTCAGTGGTTTGGTCAGGTCTCTGCTCAGTATAACCAGCAGGTTAATTGCATCATTCGTACTTTAAACGAGCCTTTCTAAGCCTTCTGATAGAAAAGTGGTAATGGTACTCATGAGATAGGCATGGGAGGAATCAGTAAGTGAACTGGCAGTAAAAAGAACAGAAAATGCTTATTTAATAATGTTTTGTTCAACGTCTCGTAAATGAAAACTGTGTCTGTATACCATTGCCCACTTTGTGGGTTGAGAGTGTTTGGTTATTCCACAAAGAATTTATCTTACTTCTTATGAGTAATATGTTAAAATGTCTTCAGATCCAAATAGCAAGATTAGAAGAAGTGGCTGAATATTTTAGATGACTGATTTAATATCCATTTGAGACCATCCGATCAACCAATTAGTCTTGGTTCTACAATTTAGGCATCAACTCTAGCTGAATGATTCAGTAATCAATAGAACAATTAGCTGATATATTCTAAATATATCACCACCTATTTCATTATAAATTTCAAATTTATCAACATAAATTACATCCTAAATTGGAATAAAATGAAGTGGCCTAGCTCTCAAGCCTTAGTAATTTTCTAACCTTTGAGCTATCTAACCTAAAGCTTCCTCCTTGAAGATAAATTTCAAAATGGAGACTTTTAAAATTACTTCCCTTCAAAGCATATGTTTACATGTCTGGCTGGAGCTGTGTGAGTGGTAAGGAGCTGCTGCAGACACATGTCCCATTCCAAAAAGCTCCTCTGGGTAAGGGTACCTTGTGAGGCCAACTAGCTGCTTCTACCTTGTGGGTCTCTGCCAAGACACCTTGATCATAATCCTGCCTGTAGACAAATGCCTCTTGTGCTCGTTGTAATAACCCCACTTTGGGTTCCAAAAAAGCAATTACACCATGGATAGAGATAGAAAGCTCTGTCTAAATTTCTGCTTCTCAGCATCTGTGAACAAGGAACTGCAAGTGAAAATCTAAGGATTGTCAACATTCTAATATAAAATACAAAATAAAGCATGTTCCTGGGTTGGAAGGAACTCAGAATGATCACACGTATTTTGAGGTAGCCTGACCATTTACAAAAGATGTTCTTTCTGCTGCTGAAGGTACTTTTACAGCAATTTGTATAGCCTGATTTCCAATCTCTCTCACACATTTTCCACATTGCAATCCTTCCATGTTGCTCTTACCTCTGTGGATTTAGTTCTTTTTCTTTGTAGGACAGACTTTATGTGTATTAAAAACTGAAGAGTATTTCCTTTGCACACGTTTCTTAAAGCAATTTTATAGACATTTTTATCAAATCACAATACTTAGCATGCTATAAAAGTAAAAATGTTGAGTGGCATTCCATTAAGTGCAATGCTTAACCCAACAACATTCTTTGGATGCAATGAGAGATTGATCAAATCTGAACCTATCTGTCTGCTGTCACTGTTATTTCTTCCTCTTTTGGTGAGCATTATCTTGACAAAATCGAGAAGGGTTAATTTCCTTTAGATGGTTTGTTGAGCACTCCTTACTTATACTCTAGATTGATAAAAGGTTTGCAGGCAGTTCTGCCATGTAGTTTTTCTTTACAAAGACTTGAGTGAAACCAAAGTCTTTCTCAAGGCATCCAGATTGAATAGTTCATGGTTAAGAGTGCAAGTAATTATTTGGGCAATCTGCATTTAAATAGAACTAAATAAAACCCCCAAACTCTATAAAGTTTATGCATTTTTGAAGATTATAAATAGATAAGTTTAATAAAGTTTTAAAATTTGCCATGGTTTAGGTACTCTAGAGGTGATAAATCAGTCTCATATATTCCATACACCCAATCTGAATATATGGGAAAGGTCTGAAAGTCTTAAGTGGACATTGTACTATGGCTGTGGAAAGTGCATAATAAAGCCACTAGGGGATCTATTAAAACTAAAGATTAGATTTATTCTCTGTTTCAGGACCTCTAGATACCTAGATTTCTGGGAAATGAAGCAGCTACTATGACTTTTCTGCTTTGGAATTGTGTTAGGGAATTTATCTTCCAAAGCCTTCATCTTGAATAAAGCCGGAGAACAACCTCTTGGGAACAATTTTCCCTTGAGGGATGTTGAGATGCTGCATTCAAAACTGTCAGGTGAGAGCTCAGCTGGTGAAGGCTGTTCCAGGAGTATCCCAGGGAAGGAGCACTTGGAGGTACCTGCCATATGGATGCAGGAGGCTGAGGCCGACGAGTTCTGGGTACTGGTGTAGGAGAGCTATAGCCGACAATGATGCTTTCCCTCATTGCATGAAAAATGCCAAGAGGCAAAATTGCTTCAGATAAGGGGTTTAGATGTGGAACAGAAGATCTGAGTGGGATTGTTTAGACATTAAGTTTGAGAACAAATTCAGAGTTCAGTAAAACATCCAAGAGCGAATGTACCATCTGCTCTGTGTAGCTACTCTCCTTTGAGAGAGATTTTGCAGGCCAGAAGAGGAGCAATCCATATCCCTTGAGGGCTGACTCTCGGCATTTGGTTATCCATGGCACCCGTGTGTTTTGTTGTGTCACACTACAGCCCCCTGCCCTAATCTTTGCTCCTCACAGGGGCTGTGAATGCACTTTGCTACCCATGAGCTTGGTCTCCTCTCCAGTGGTTAAGTTTATGCAAGGATTTGACTGACTGAAGAGATGTTTTCATGAAAGATGTTTTCATGAATCATGTCAAGTTAATATGATCTAGAAGCCCTCTCAGAGGCCTGCTGACTGGTGCCTACCAGATGGTGTTAATTGCGTATGGCCAAACAGATGGCTAAAAAGATCTTTTAGGTAGGATATCAAGGAAGTAACAATATTTGGGACTCTATTTCCTACTAGTTTAACACAGTTTCAGGTGGTAAATCTGAGGATCCAAATTCAGAAATTTTCATTTAAAAAAGGAACTCCAGATGCAGACACAGATGTTTAGATGTATATGGACATATTAATTTAGCAGCTTTACAAGTCTTTTCCAGAACTAATACATTTAGAATACCCATGCCTTAGAACCATGAAGTTATCCAATGTTTTGGGGGTCCTTTTTCATTATTTTGTTCTTAGGTTATGAAAATAACTGTCAGAAAACGCTCATTGGTCTGTGGCAGATAAAGTTTATAAAGCATAAAGAGTGCCACTACAAACTGATAAACAGTAGTGTAAATAAGTGCATTTTACATAAAACAATTCTTATTTTATGAAAACATCAGGGAGTCTGAATAGTTTTATTAGACTGTTTTAATAATTTATTATTTTTAAAATTAGAAAATTATGAAAGAAAATATCAATGCTTTTTTAAACCAAAAGAATAAGACATTGGAAGGACTTTTTAAACATAAAAACCTTAGACTCATATAGTAACATTTTAGACAACAATATGGAATTGTTCATAATGGAAGCAGTTTCTACCACAAAGACTATAACCTTTATGATGCTGTATTGCTGATTTAAGGGAGCCATGAACATTGCAGATCTGTTATGTTCTCTTCATAATCCAAATAGGGAAAAGCATTTCCAAATGTAACTTTGTGAAACTACCTGAGAAAGATAATTTATACTGGAAATCTCACACAAAGTACCCCTATATCATAAGGATGAGGTAAAAAATCTGCAAAGAAACTTCCAAAAAATTTGTATCCCTCATATTTGTTATACGATTGCCCATATTCAGTATTTGTCTGCGACTGCCATGCTTACATTTAGGTTTAACTGATATATTTAAAGACGGTATTAATTTTGCTGGTTTTTAATTGCCTACAAATATTTGCCAAAGCAAATATGGTTATTTTGAAGGTACTGTTGTGCTTGCTGGACAAAAGCAGCATCTCAGCATTGCTTCAACATTTCTTCAAAACTCTAATTAGAGTCATTTCCTGCAGGCTCCTCAGCATGCTGAGCTTTCCTTGTACCAAATTAGGCACAGAGGTTTTTAGGATGTATAAATTGGAAATCAATGGTAGCTCCTGACCTAATTACCTTCTAAGATATGAACCTGAGGGTTTTCGGAGGGGTTCATGACAGGATGTTCATTTACAGTTCTCTCTGAGGGGCTGCCAATTTTAGAGGCAACACTTCACTAAATGTAACAGTTTCAGAATGGTAATCTATTACCCTTGTCTCACTCTTATCAGATTTTTCACCATTACCTTTTCTATCTCTCTCACCAATTTTCCAACTTTTTTTGCTGTGCTATTTAAGTATATTTAATATTAATAAGTATATTTAATAATTAATAATAATAATTAATAAGTATATTTAATAATTAATATATAAGTATTGAGCCAGCCTCAAAAAGTGACAGCTATAAGTAACTTTCCCTCTTACCTCAATAGGCCAGAGATAAGCTTTATGAAAAATGTGTAAAGCAAAAATTTTGAATTATTTTTAAAGTACCTTCTAGTTCTTATATATTTTAAACCTTGAAATTTGTTATTTTTGTATAAAATATGAATTTTGGGTAGAATACCCGACTCTCTAATTTAATGCTTGCTGTGACCCCCTTGAAACCAATCCCAGGCTGCATGACCTGCAGAGAAAGTTAAGCTAAGCAAATCTCCACTATTGCTCCTACAATCCAGGCAAGAGGGTATTTGGGAAATGAGACATGGTTGGAGACCGCTGCAGGCACACTACACAGGTGTCCACAGTAGCTCTGGGGTTGCAAAAGTACTACCCATGTGGCAGCATGCCATGGCCTATCCCAAACTCTCTCTCAACGTACCTTGGACCTTGACAGAAGCTACTGCCAAAATCCTGGAGACAAAAGAGGAGTGGAGTAAAGCTCGGACACGAAGAAGAGAAGGAGGCTGAGCGTGATCCAAAGCCATGACACTCATATGAGGGAAAGAATGAGGGAATGCAAGGTTAGAAGGTTACAAGTTGAAACCTTGACCTCCAATAAGCACAAGTCATGATGTGCATATCTCTTTTGCTCTTCCTTGTACTCACTTCCCAAGGACGAAGTGTCCTTGTCCACTCTGTCAAATATTCTGCATAGGTGTACTAAACTGAGTTCCCTTTATTCCTTTTTCTATCCTCCCTCTCCACTAATTGTGAAGGAAGTAGTAACAATTAATCACAAACAAAGTATTGGAGGAAAGAGGGGACTAGATGAAAGGTCATCTCATGGCACTTTTTTTCCAAGTTAAAGATTTGTCTATCAAAAGTAAGTAAATTTGTATGAAGAAAGTTATAATTGTTCTCTAGTGAGGTTTTAGAGACTTAGAGTGCTTTTACTGCATGACTACTCATGGATCCAAATAGATCCCAATTCATCAGGCTAATGAAAGGAACTAAGTAAAAATAAACTTTTAAATATAGCAAAGCCATTACATTACATCATAATAATAAAGTCATCAGGTTATCCTCTTTAGTTATCTTAGACAGTTTGTCCAGCATTCTGTCATTTGACTCTTAAAGCTCATTTGCCTTGAAAATCTTAAGAGTGGCTGCATGTTTCCTACCTATGGCTATGCACAGTACAAACTGGCATTTGGTCTTATGAAAGTAAAATAGTTCTGCTGCCTGACATACTGTCAGCTTGAACAGAGGGACTAAGGACTGCTTGGTCATGAGTGGTTTTCAGAAGCTGTTGAAGCATCTTGTTTCACCAATTCCAAACTAAATTAATGATATAAAATTGAATCGTGCAGCAGAGGTTGAAATGAATTGAAAATTATTCCTAGAGTTTTGGATTCATATGTGATATCGATTACTTACAAACTCTCTCATTATGTGCATTAAATTTCCTACAGAATTTCATAGACAATACCAAGTGCAGTGGTTTCAAAAATAATTTTATTGACTACTTTTTCTTGGCAATGGATAAAATCAAATGTTTAGCTGAATTCTTTTCCTTCGTAGTGATTAAATACAAAATGGAATGGAATGTTCTTGGGAGACCCAGGAGCAAAGGCCAGTGACACATATAAAAAGTTTTCTCATCTAAGTTGGTGTTCATTGTGTGTGCCTGCGCGTGTGTAGCCATAACACGACACTTCCTCTGGCAACATCCTGTTAGCAATACTGAGAGCTTGCTTGAAGTAAAATTGATGAATTTGCCTTCCAATGTTTTGCCATGGAGATATAATCACTAATCAAGCAGAAACTACCTGGCTCCTTTCAGTGATACGGTTGTCTGGCCTCTGCTCTAGGGGGCAAAGAAATACAAATCCTTGATAAATCATAACCATCTTGAATAAAGAATTATGTTACTGGTTTGAGTAATTGCGTCTTTTTGTGTAGTCAAATGCAGTTTGAACTGACTGATTCACCCAACTTTAAATCTACTATAACATTTCCAGTTCAGATCCAAAACAGAATTTTTCATTCATTTTCATAAGGGAATAATTATCCTTCTTTTAATTCCATTACAAAGGAGCTTTATAAGATTAAATTCCAGCAAAACCATCTGAAAGGATCAAAGTTAAATTTACTCAGTCTCTTGATAACAATAATAGTGGTTTTTTGGTTTGAATATGGTCAGTAGCATAATTTATGTGTAAATAGCTTTTACATTTTGCAATGCATTGAATATAGTAAACAGAAAGGGTCCATAAAGAGCACAAAGTGAAGACAAAATGGTTATATTACTGTAAAATCTTGTTCCAATTAGGAATAAGGTGATTTAATTCTCCCCTATTCAGTAAGATATATGTTCTCTTTCATATGTAATAGCTTCAAACATTTCAAACATTTGTAGTATTTTTTAGACAATGTGTTGAGAAAACTGTCTGACACTTGAAGCAATAGGAAAGCAGTAAGAAGTTAGGGGAGGAGCACTGCACTCACTGCTGCTGCATCCTCACTGAGTGCAGACTGGACTGGTGAGGAGCTCCTCTGACACCTGTGTTCAGTGCTAGATGCCCAAGAGGAAAAGCAGGAAGAAAAAGCCCATACCAAAATGTTGAGACCTCCTGGGAGAACTGCCAGTGTCAGAGCCCACTCCACTCACTGATCTGGGAGGGATGGAGGGTGAGGGGTACTCCAGAGTGAATAAGAATCTGAGGTCTCACTGTGCAACTCCATGCTCAAGGTACGTCCTCACACAGGTTATTGAGGACAGGGATCATTTATCTCTCCTTTTATGTAGTTTATTTGGTGCACTGGAACACAGTAAAATTGCATAGCTACATTAGGTAAAAAGTGGGAAAAAATGACAAACCCATTCATTTCATGGGCAAAATATTGCTTTCAGAATTTTCCTAGGGTTTGGTGATAAGTTTAGTCCTTGCCATCACCAGGAATCCCACTGGCTATTTCTTTTGGGCTTCGTGGCTCCAGGCTCTGGAGCTATGGGATATTTTTGAGATGGAATGGATTAAGGGAGCAGCGAGAGGAACACAGTGCTCTCCTGCTGCTTGCCTTATGGGAAGAAAGAATGAAATCTAGGCAATAAATATCCAAACTGTCCAGTTCTGGGCAGTTAACATGAAAATGGAGAAATGACTCAATGATTACAAACTCATTAATTTCTCAACTTGTTCTGTCCAGCAAAGACTTTTAATAATTAATACTTCAAAGAACTCCTCTTTTCCTCCTATACCCAAGTGATTTATTATGAGGTTTCTTAACTGTGGAGCCTTGGATAAAAGTTGAACAGACAGATTCTGAAGCCTATATGAATTTCAGAAGACATTAGTAGAAGAAAACATTTTTTAAATAATCAGGGGTTTAATTAGTGCTTCCTAGTGTACCTTTGTACATAAAGAGACAGCAGAAACTAGTTGAGATTTTTTTTTACAATGAGTACATTAAGAGACCAGGCTGTAGGAGAGACACAGAGTTCCTAAAGATCTTGGCAGCATCATTGGAATAGTGGGTTTGTGAGGTTGGCTGCTTCCTGCAATCTTTTCCCAGTTCCTCATACCAAAACACTTTTAAATAAACAGTTTTGGTTTTTTGGCTTTTGGCGACTTTTTTTTTGGTTGGTTGGTTGGTTTTTGTTGTTGTTGTTGTTGGGTTTTTTTGGTTGGTTGGTTGGTTTTCTTTTCTGGGGTGGGTTTTTTTGGGTTTCAGTTTATGGTTTTTGTTTGGGGTTTTTTTTGTTTTATTTTTCGGGGGGTTTTTTTTTTGTTTTCTTGACACCTAACTTTTGTGGCTATTAGACAGCAAACACCATCAGTTTGTATAAATACAAAGTCACTAACTGCAAGATCTTGAGCTTCCCTTGCAACAATTCTTTTGATGCTGGATATATGTATGTAAAGATTAGGGCCTCAAGAAAAAAATCACACATATGGCTGTACAAATATGGATAAAATTATGTCACTGAAGAATGTCGTATTGAGAATACCAACAAACAAGTTATATCAAGTGCAAGAAATAAAAAGAAATTTACAATAATAGAAATTAACATATTTACAACAGAATATTTACAACAATATATCCCAAATATTGTTCATCATAGGCATAATTATGAAGACATGGCAATGCAGACCTACATGGTAATTAGCATGTCAGATCAGTCTAGAGAAGATTCACACTTATCACAGCACACCTCACGAATTCTGCTATAAGTGCATGAGTGCTCTAAACACCTACTCAGCAAAATGATTGAGGTTAATAGTGTCTGTGGTAGTTGTAGTCTGTGCATGTTTATTACATTTTTGAAGTAGGTATAAGGTACAAATTTAAAGTGAAAAGGAAGGAAAAATTGGTGTGGTGGAAAAAAGAAAATATGACAGTGATGGTAGATTCTTGTAAAAACCCCACTAAGTTATGATATCTGAGCCAGATATTTAACAAGCTGCTTCTTATTTACCTGGATTTCATAACTGAAATCCTGCTGCTTTTCTGCAGGCTGAACTACTATTCTTCCATTCCATTGTAGAGGGAAGACAGAAGGCAAAAGGCATTTCACTTCATTATTGTAATTGACTGTCCCTTCCAATTATCATTCCTTTTCATTTTTCTAAGTAGAAACAATGGAAGAGTTATATAAGGGAGAAATTTAGCAAGTATCAGATTAAAGATCAAATTAACACTTATTTCCTGACATTTCTAAAGCAGGGAACAGCTCCCAAGACATCTGAATTAGATCAATAGACTACTATTAAATTGAATGAACAGATTAGTACATACTCATTAGCAAATTCTGAATGACTAACTGAATGGATGATTGTAGCTGTTAATGTACAGCGATCTCAGAAAATAAAATATTTTTTAAATTACATCTTACTGGATCTTGCTAGAAGCAGTGATTCATTTCCGAAAAGTTATAAATATCGACATGGCTAGTCTGCAGTTAAGTATTTGCAGTCACTTGTCTACAGGCTTTTCTGCAGACTTTGGTATCGGAGGATAATTTGTATGCTAATTTACAATTTAGTTGCATCTTTTCCACCTCATAGTATCAAGGTGGCCTGTACTAATTCATAAAGAATTAAATTACTGTTATCTTGAAAAATTAGTAATGTCTCAAATTCATCGCAAAGAAAAACCTGGATAATTTCTTACCAAGAAAATTAGGGAGAATATATAAGAGATGGATAGGTACGTAAACAGAAAAAACAAAGCCAATTATTATCAATAATTTGATTTGACATTTTGACCCTTTATAATTTAGGTTTTCCCTTGTAAGATTTTTCCTATATGCAATATTTAGTTGTACTGATCAAAACATGTGCTAAACACAGGATATATGTTACATTTTTTAAATGAAAGTTAATTCAAAAAATAATTTACTGTAGATCAGTTTGTGTAGCACATGTCTGCACACTGGAGAAACGAATACTGTTTGTGCTTTTATATCTAACATAATGTTTGTTCACCGAAGGCAGATCAGAACTCAGAGCACTAACATCTACACCAAGCTTGTGTTACTCTTTCAGCCCAGGGAAAGTGGAATGGCTTGATACATTAACATCTTAGTTTTAAAATGCTGACTTTTACTGCCTCACATACAACCTCTCCCTTTTTTTTTTGTTTAACCGTATTTTAAGGTAGGTTCTGAAATAAATATATACATAGTCAGGCTCACAAATTGTTAGGAAACATTTTTGGAAAGAGACATTTGTCTTTAAGCCTAGAAAAACTATGCTGCTTCATTCTGCTCATTAATCATAGAATCATAGAATCATTTAGGATGGGAAAGACCTTTAAGATCTTTGAGTCCAACCATTAATCCAGCACTGCTGAGTCAATCTGCCAATGCAGATAAAAGAATAGTGCTGGCACATCCATATTGTACTCAGTCATTCAGTGGGACTTCTTTGTGCTCAACACCTCTGTAAAAGTACCTCTTAGGCACCACAAATAGTAGATACCAGGCTTTGGAAGGCAGTTTTAAAATGCAAACCTATGACCTATGGTATTATCGGGCCTCCAAAGGAAACAGGCTTACTTTCCACTGATAGTTTGCTACCTGTTAGAGAAGTGGGAATGCCAGATTTACGACTTGGCAGCTTCTGATGTTTTGGGGCAAGGAGACAGTGCTGTGCCCTCTGCTGAGCTGGGGATGTCTCTCTGCAGGGGTGTGTAATGTTCCACTATCGATGCAGCAGGGCTAGAGGAGCTCAGCCCATCACGATTCAGCAATAAACTGTCCCTGTTGAAATGTCAGTGAGAAAACCATGCTGGGAATGGAAGCTGCAGCAACTTTACCCACCCACATATCAATACCACCACATGTGGTATGTGCTTTTGTCACCCTACAAGAAGAGCCTGCCCAGACGCTTCCCTTCACCCCAGCCAATGTAGAATATCCATATGTAACTCTAGGCAACCATTTCCCTTATCCCACATATCTCTTCTGCAGGACTTTGTAAAACTATCCAGTATGGGATTCACAGTTTGTGAAGACTCTACAAATGAGTGGATTGATAAATCTCTTAAACACATGTGCTGCATATGATTGCATGCATATTAAAAGAGATACTCTTTTCTTTAACTTAAAATGAGTAATAGTGGCTAGAATACGTAATTACTCTTATCTATAAGCTACTGAGGTTGCTATTTGCGTGTTTTTTAACTTTGCCTCCTTGGTAAAAAATTCAAACAGGAGTTAGCTATTATATGTAACAAAACTGTTCAAGTGTTAAAAGTATCAGTCAGGACTTGAGGCTCCTGAGCTCTGAAGAGATAAGGGACTGTGAAGGAAGACAACCATCAAAATAAGGTTCAGGAAGAGCCTTACTTGACACTTCAGTAGGTTTTGTTCATTTGAGGGGGCTGGTCAGTGGCAGGGAGTGAATCATTCTCTTCTATCTTTATTGCTCTGTGGAATGTTTAGGCAAATTTGTGTGGATTTACAGGTTTCCTTTGGATCACTTACAATTTCCACAAATGGTGCTGAATTAAGTTTAATTAGTACTAAGTTATATTTTATATTTTTGTAAAAGTTTCTTATCGTTGATTTCTGACCAACCTGACCCCAAGTGCATCCAATTTTATTGACAGAACATTCACTGGTGTTAGGACCAGCAAAAATTAACATGGTTCTTTGTTTATGTGTGTAGGATGAAAGGGAAACCTATGGAAACACATGCCGTACTAAAACATCTGCTGCTGGTGTCTCATCACGTGTGACATGCATGGCATCACTAAACAGCCCCCACGTGCAATATTTAGTTTCAATGTCCATTCAGTGAAAGTCACATATGGGTCTTGCCAGGATAATTAACAAAAGCACCAGGAATAGATCTTTTACTATGATTACTCTTATATCAATGACTTAATAAATTTTTTACTACCTGTACTGCAAAGGTTGGTGTTTTTGGAGATCACTTGGCTCGTGACATTGAAAAGCAAGCACCTTCGTAACCAGCTCGCAAATTCAAGGTAGGCATTGTGTTAATTACCAATGTATTATATAATACTCCTGTTGTTTCCTGGATGATGAGAATTTATCAGATTTCTGCATATGGCGTGTCAATGGATGTTATTTCTTCGGAGGACTCTTGTGATATGCATAATTTGATTTTTTGAGCAACACCTACTTACAATTAAGACAAAAATATGCACAATTAATAATGTTTCACTGTCACTAGATGTATAAAATAAAACTTTCAAAAGATTTTTTTCCACTTTCATGCAATTCAAGTCATCAAAAACCATATTGCAATGAAGACTGAAAAAGAGGTCATGATTCTTAGAAAGGTATTTGGACAGTACAACTTAAAACAACTTGCAAGTTCCATGTAGATACCACGAAGACTACAGCAATATTCCTTCAGTTTAAATTAAGCTATATATTATGAAAACTCTATGTAAAATAGCAATCAATATGCTGTGATTATAGTGACAGAAAAAATAGGTGTTTTTTCTTTAGAAGATAAACAAATACCAACAACTTTCAAGGCAAGGATTTTTTGTTAAGTTCATGAGTAACAGAAGTTGAGATTCTGCTGGGGACTCTTATATCTCATGGAAAAAAGTAACTGTAAAAATATGAATTCTGAATAAAAGTAAGTGAATATTTGATAGCTAAAATATGTCCTTGCTTTCTTTTCTTCATTTAATCATTTAATTTTAAACTTATGCTTAGGATAATTCATGCATTCAAGGAAGTTAAATAAAATTCTGACAAACTCAGAAATCATCAAGAGTGAAAAATAAGGTTATACTAAAATGGGAAACTTGGAACAAATCATGTTTTTCAGCCGAATTAGTTATTGTATTCAAAAGTATTATTACTCTGGGTCAAGCCTATCTACCTGCTTGATAATTGCCTTCTGGCAACTGTTTCAAATATGCCCAGTAGAATTTTGACAAATCCTTTTCTTGTTCTGGCTTTGTTCTTTGGGGATTTTTCCCTAATGTTACTCATCTGAATTTGTGAGAATTGTGTGTTTTACATAAAGACTGCAGAAGCCAGTCCTTTAGATATAAATTTAATTTACTTACTAAAGGTAGGTAAATTGCTAGAAGTGATTTATATCTAAATTTAATTCACTTACTTAAAGTGTGCTATTTCACCTGAGATATGGAATAATCAGTCAAGTTTCATGTACCATCATACAGAAAGAAACACCTGAATACTGCAGGTAAGGCTTGTCTATTTGAAATGCTCTTGTCAAAGTGTGCTGACTTATCCCAGAGACCAATGTGCCACCAGTATACATCAATCACAAAAGATAAAAATATCTTTATACAGCCTTTGTCACGCATCCTTCCCTCTGAATCATACAGAGAGCAATGGGAACATTGCCCACTGCCTGAAGCAACATTTTGCTTTTATGCTCTGATATTTACCACAGCCAATCCTTCTGGCATTTTCTTTTCTTACCGAAGAAGGTGCCAAATATTTTGTTAGGAAGAAGCCCTGTGTTCTTAAAACTTACAGAGAACAGACTGACTTTTAGACATTGGCCAGCTTGTGCTGAGTCACGCCAGAAGGTCCTTGCTCTAAGTTCTTCAAGCAACCGGGGCGTTGGTGATTTTGATTTCTCGCTGAGAAACCAAGCGCTGGTTCATGACTTCATGCAGGGGGTGAAATATCACAGCGTAGCTGTCCAGGTGCTACAGAGCGTACAGGATACCACTAATAATACCACCACTCATCATCTGCCCAAATGTGATCAGCTCTTCGGGAAGAACAGTGTCTCTAATGTGTAACAGCAATGACACTTCAGAAATTACACTGCCAGTTGGTGCCGAAGCCATAAAATTCATGCATGATTGAATGACAAAGAGTCCACTGTGAAGGTAAACAGGAGGCTAACCCGGTTTTCATCATCTTTTTGATTGGGAAAATAATAGGAAGAATATCTTTATAGTTGACCACAAGGTTCCCTAGTCTTCCAAATACAGCTTTGCTAATCCAGCACTAAAAAAACAATCAAAAATAGTCTTTTGATGCTGACAATTCCCTGATGTGTTTTCCATAATTCTGTTCTACATAGTGGTATCATTAATGCCTATATTTATTGATTTCACAATTATGCTCTGATACAGATATGGGAACACTATTTTCATTGCTGTTTTATTTCAGTTAAGGGAAAAAGAGCATCACTTACTGCGCTGCCTAACACAAATGAAATGACCATTCTGAACATAATGTCAACTATAGGTCAAATGTTTGATGGCAGCACTGAAAAAGAACAATGTAAGAAAACCAAATTTAATCCATCAGGTTTAAAGGATGTAATGAATATTCAGACAGAACTTGGGGAGCAAACAATACATAATCCTCCATCCAAGTATGCCTAAGGTAAATAGATCCAATATCCAAGTGGAAAAATTCACCCCTTGACAATGGAGGCAACAGACATCAGTAACAACCATTTGTGGAGAACTCTGAGTCAAGAATTTCTAGGAACAAGGAGAATTGGACAGTGAAGGTGCTGAAGCAACAGAAAAAGAGACCAAAACTAGAAACACTGAGGACAACTGGATGCTGCAGCTGCAGAAGGCCTTGTCAATTGGTAGACTCTGATGGAAGTGATGTCTACAGTGAAGTCCTGTCTGCCAGCAAGTGGAGATGCAGCTGGAGATTGTGGAAAAGCTCAGATAGGGCTTTTGGCATGCTCAAAGAGAGTAAACAGTGCATGGACAACTCCAAATTTTCTGACTCTCAAAAAAATTTTCTGAACAGAAAAATGAGAGCTGATCTCTAGAACTGTGTACTAATTTCAAAAAATGTTGGTATAATTAACTGAAACTCAGCAAATAGAATATCATCTCATATTGCAGTGCTGCACAAATAGTATTTGAAGAAGTATTAGTAGAGAAAAATGGTATTTTTTGCTTTATGAATGACATGACTTTTGTATAAAATCTAACCTGATTAGACTACCTAGTGCCACAAAATACATTATTAAAGACAGAAAGACTGCCAGTTGTCTTTAGAGAATTTAAGTCAAAGTTCCAGTCTTTGTACCTTTATCCACTTTATATTGTGCTTTTGAAGCAAGTAATTCCAGACACTGGAAATGCTTACAGTTTAAGTTTGTCCCAAAGGTGAGTAAATGTACTGTTCAATTCAAACTAGCTTATAAGGATATCTTGAGAATAAAACTCCTACCCTTAAGAAGAAAATTAATTCACCTTGCATTATCTTAAAAAAAAAGGCCTGGAAATGGTCACAGTAGTTTTGGGTAGTTTTCAGGGATCTGAGCACTGCAGTTCCCCATTCAATGCTCAGTATTTTTAATAGGAAGAATACCATGAATTATAAATATGTACCATCTGAAGTTCATGTCTTTCCACTGCTAATAACTTGTAGGATTTCTGCAATCTTCCTATTAGGAGACTATTTATATACTCCCATTTCCACTTCAATAAATTGACAATTTGTTGTGATATATGACTGTCTTGGGTTGAGACATGACAATGAAACCACGACAATGACCAGTAATGAGGAAAATAAACAACTAATATAAAAACCCAAGACCAAGCTGTCATGATTTATCCTCTATAATTACTGAAAAAATAAAGAAACTCTCAGACTAAGAGAACAAAGAAAGGATTGCATAAGTTGTTTTGTGAAGACATGGAAGAACTTGTGCAAACTGGATGAATCATGTGGATTCAAGGAGAAATTTAAACAGGAAGATACATGGTGCAGAAAAAGTTGCCATTTATTGATAAATAATTATGGGTTTTGGCTGCTTGACAGGGTACTGGAAAGAAATCCACTAAGAACATCCAAAGCTGGAAGTGATTATGTAACAGAGACATGTATAAAGAAAAATATTACCCTTGTCTGTTTCTCAAATAAGTGGTATACTTTTGAACACATTTCTGAATTATTTGCAGCATTGGTATCCTGGTTCAAATATTTGATCTAGAAAAATCTATGTTCTTGTGATTTCATCTGACAACATTCTTTGTTCTATATTGTGGTGACAAAACTCTCACCTGTCACTGGGGCAAGGATGTAGCTTGCATTTTCTGGAAGATGGAGAGATGCAGATTTAGCTGATTTCAGCATAGGCTACAAATGATCTATGTGCCATTTTCAGGAGACATTTTACCTCCTTCTGGCAAAATGGAGAATACAGTAGCATTAGTTCTATCTTAATCTATTTTGATTGTAAATTCTTCATATCAAGGGACTGCCATTTGATATTGGCATCCTGACTATGCAGAAAAACTGGTCCATCACGTCCATGATGGCTTTGACGTACTGTCGTGGTTTAAGCCCAGCTGGCAACTCAGTCCCACAGAGCCATTTGTTCACTCCTCCACAGGTGGGATGGGGCACAGAATCAGGAGGTGAAAGTGAGAAAACTCCTGGTTGAGATAAAGTCAGTTTAATAGGTAAAGCAAAAGATGTGTATGCAAGCAAAGGAAGAAAAAGAATTCATTCACTACTTCCTGTGGCCAGGCAGAGGGGCAGCTCTGTCCAAGACAGCAGGACTCCAATATGCATAATGGTGACTTTGGGAAGACAAATGCCACCACTTCAAACATCCCTCTCTTTCTTCTTCTTCCACAGATTTATATGCTGAGGATTATGCCATATGATCTGGAATATCTCTTGGGTCAACTGGGGCCAGCTCTCCTGGCTGTGTCCCCTCCCAACCCTCCGTGCACCCCTGGCCCACTTGCTGGTGTGGCAGTGTGAGAAACAGAAAAGACCTTGCTTGACACTGTCAAGCGCTGCTCACCAATAGCTAAAACATTGCTGAATTATCAACACTGTTTCCAGCACAAATACAAAACAGCCACATACCAATTATGGTAGAGAAAATTAACAGTATCCCTGCCAAAACCAGGACAGGTACAACTGCAGGACACAGACTACCAGTTACAGGGCTGTCTTGTGTGTTGCCAGTGGTGCAGTTCCCACTCTCATTTTTTTAGGATTTTGCCAGTTCCTAGCAAAGTAGAAAGGATGAATGAGGAACGAATCCATGTGTATTACCAGGCCATGGCACAGATAATGCCATGTATGTTTTTTCCTAAAAGAATTAATACTTACGTGGCAATGAACTAAAAGTCTGTAGTGTTGCACACATGGGCTGTTTCATTCCTCATCTAAGCTGAACCCTGGCAAGATCCCATCCCAGAGCAGCACCCTGCAACACATCTTGTGTTTTTCCTGCTTCCTGAGTAGAGAAATTGAGACAGAAAAGGCTTTAGTCCTGTTTCGAATTCAAAGAAAGAGACTTGGTGAAGGTTAGGAAAAGTTATTACTTACAAAAGCCACGAGAGCATTGATCAAAGTGAGGCATCATTCTTACTTTGTTCTTAATGCTCTGATGCTCCATTTATGGATATAACTCTTATTTCCCAGGACTGTCCTCTCTCTACCCATCAGAATTGTCTTGTGTCCAAAGAAATTATTTTTCACTGGAAAAAAAAAAAATTCACCTAGGTATAACATAGCAAGCACTTTTGAGACTTTTTTAAAATTAGAAATGTAATAAATTCTAATAATACTACCTGCCACTATTTGGAACTTCTTAGCATCAGCATTTTGGAGAAAATTGTTTATAAACACTACATATATACAGTAAGTCAAACTCATTACTGGCCAAACCATACATGCTTTTCTAGCTTGTGTGAAGTTGCAATGTTTGTGGATAAA
Organism: Atrichornis clamosus; assembly: GCA_013400975.1. Classification (NCBI taxonomy): domain Eukaryota; kingdom Metazoa; phylum Chordata; class Aves; order Passeriformes; family Menuridae; genus Atrichornis; species Atrichornis clamosus. The sequence continues at coordinate 29,735 of WBMZ01002848.1, forward strand.
CTGGGCTTTGAGTTGATTTGGCCCCTTTAGAAAACAAAAGTTGAGTGAGATCCCCTGGTCCTGGCTGAGGTGGTACAGAGGAGAGTCTTTGGACCTTTCCAGGTGTGAAAACATGGCTGGGCTACCTGCCTATTTCCCCTGGGAGAATATTAATTTTTCAATCTCTGCCACCTAAGAGAATCTGGTAATTTCAAAAGATAAGCCATTCGCTTCTTAAAAATACTGTGGAAGCCTCACAGATGAACTCTCTCAGAGGAATGTTGCCAACCCTATCTTTACTTTGGAAGAGGAACCATAACTTCCCCTCAGTGCACTGTTAGCAAGCTCTGACTTTAGAAATCAAGGGCTGGCCTTTCCAGTGTTCAGCATGTGCACATTACTGCTGTGAATTTATGGCACTGATGTCAACATTTCTATTTTGTTTCGCTGATTCTTTCCCACAAAAGCCACAGGACTTCAGATTGGGATGCTGTTCTTTGGGATTCCTGCTAAAGGACTTTTTGTCAATCTGACAAGTCTTTCAGCCATCCAAACTAGAAGAGTCAGAATATTGGTAATATTTGATTTATCCTTTCAAAATGGCTGACAACTTTTCATACTGTCCTTTTGATACTTTTAAAAGTTCAGAGTGGGCTTGGAGAAACCTTGTCTCATAAAAGTGCAGTATAAATGAAAGAAGTTTCTATGCGCACATGAAAAAACTGAAATCAGGTGAGATTTGAATGGTCTTGGGCACAGCAACATTAAGACAAGAAGAAAGTGGCAACTGGAAGGAAGAAGAGAATAAAATTCTTTTAGGACAGAAAAGGTAAAAACTGAGCAGAACAATGTAGTTGACCCAATAGAGTGAGAAGAGTAAAGTGAAAGGGACTGAACAGAGGAATTCAGATGACCTCTTCCCTATGGGTGGAAATGGACAGGTTTACTGAAGATTTTGCACAAAACTTACTTTGGGAAAAAGGAGATAGACTGAGGACAACAAAATTCACATTTCTAACAATTAACATTTCTTTTCTAGCTCTCCAGCTGAACTGTGACTCAACCAATACTTCCCCTAGGATATAATTCAAAATTTAATGGATGAATTGAATTCTTTTCAGTTTATATATTTCTACTTGTCTCACTTACAGGCTGACTATAGGAAAGACCTGATTTTTCAACACACTATTCTATTACCATTTGATATGAAAAGACAAAATGGCTCGTCAGTCATCTCATGGTCAGTGACTGTAGCTAAGCAAATATTTTAAACATTATTGTTGTTAATATGCTTGTCTTTAAGTAATCTGTGCCTAAGTACCAAATAGATTCAAAGAACTATGGCAAACAAAATAAAACTAGAATTCTATAAATGAAAGCAAATGAGAGTCATCTCATATTCTTCTCTATTTTTAATCTGCTTAATAGGCATTGCTAATATAGATTGAGATATGGACAAGTAAGATTCCAGGAGATCACTATCTGCATCACCTGAAGCCTTCTGAATCAAGCCCTTTTAATGGAATACTTTCACCTTAGTCTATTAGGAAACAAGCCAAGAGGTAAGATCTGACTAATTATGGCTCCTTTCATCTAAGCACGTAAAAACAGCATGGTGTGACACGAATAGTGTGTAGCTTATTGTCAGAAGTGATGGTTTTTCTGTGTGATGTTAGTACTCATTTAAAATAAAAATAAAAGACAACAAAAAATAAAAAAGGAAGAGAACAATTGCAAAACAACTGGTGAATACAAATACCTTCTTGATCACCTCAATAATAACAAAATGTTTTAGCATGTTCCCAGGTCTGAAAATTGAGTGTTTTTCCAGTGGGGTTTGTTACACCCAACAACCTGGATGGAAAGACTGAACTGTGTTTTGATCTGTCCTCCATCACTTGACAAGGATGATGTGCTATAGCAGCAGTGGCAGTAGCCTGATGGCTTTCTTAGTGTTTCCCTACAGAAATGTAGTTCATTTTTGTTGATGATTTCCCAGAAGTTTAGGCACACCTTGAGTCAATCAGTATCTTTGCTGAAGAAAATAAAAGTTCCAGTTGCAGAGAGCAGAGCGGGAAAATAAAAAGGATTGATATCACATGAGTCGGGATCTTATCACTTGTACTTCTAGTTCACATAAAATACACAAACTACACAACTACCAACTGGAAAACACCTAGTAAAAAACAAATATCAACTGTGAAAAAGTTTCATTTATCTAAAGAGTTTGGGCTCTACTCTTCTACCATTCCACTATTCTCTGTTGTGAGATTTAAGAAAAAAATTCTTCATTGTAAGAGCAATTTAACATTGGAAAACTTTGCCCAGAGAAGTGGTGAAATCTCCCTCATTAAAAATATAAAATACTTGGATTGGAAGAGCCCTAGATAACCTGATCTAAGGGCTCCACGTGAACATAGAAGGAGCTCCTGGAGCAGTGGGCAGGAAGTGTGGTTGAATGTTGCCAGTGAGACTGGTCAAGGCCATTAAGGCCTATTGATGGCCTCGGGGTCCTGACAGATTCTGTAATGTGTGACATTCCTAATAAAAATCCACATTTTCAACTGAGAATAATAAATCATTAAATCTGCTGTTCTTAAAGTAGTTATTGGGTTTGGGTTTAGCCTGAAAATTAGACAAAAGTTATTCAGACATGTATGAACACTTGAAGTTTTGGTGGTGTTTGAGACTGGATTATGACAATATCCTCCATCTAAGTTCCATGCAGTAGTGCCAGTGAATCCTTTACATAGTAAAATGGAAGACTACCTATATTCTGCCTTGATTCAGCCTTCACAACTTTACGTGTTTAGTCAGGATACTTAAGTATAACACTTCCACCTCTATAGCTGACGGAAAGAAAGATGCATATCTAGAGGGGATTCCAGCCCACACAATCTTTGAATGTCGCAAGGTGAGCTTGAAACACATCCAAACCATGTGTTCTGTGTGGGTTTGTCCTTGTTTTTTGTATGACCCTTAGCTGTCTTTTTGCCAGGTATGACATCTTAGCTTTCAGAGAAATTCAAGCAGTTAGCAAGACTGTTGCTGATGTATCAATCAATATATTTGATATGTAAGTCAAGATGGAGACCAGCTGTGTCATGTAGACAGTCTCCTGCTACCCAGCTGCTTCCTAAATTAGGGGTCACAGGCTGTACTAATCATGTTCTTATAATATCTCCTGTTGCACAAGATTGCAGCTAGTGAGAAATCCCTTCTTGGTGTTCCTTAGCATTTTACCCTTTGCATAACCTTAAGGGAACATCTGGTTACCAATTTACATCTACCTACTTCCATAGTCATTTAACAACTTCTGAAGTGCACTGGTGATATTCAGGAATGAATATTGCCCAGGGGAAAATATGTTTAGAATAGAATCATAGAATATTTTGGGTTGGAAGGGACCTTTAAAGATCACTTAGTCCAACCGCTCTGCAATGAGCAGGGACATTTTCAGCTAGCTCAGGTTGCCCAGAGCCCCATCCAATCTGACCTGTTTCCAGAATTTAGTAAAGGAACAGGGAAAGGTCACAGAAAAATCAGCCCAGAATGTGGCAGAAACAATCTTCATTTAAAATAGGGTTGACCATTCCTACATTAATGCCGTTGTTTTGTATAAGGTATTTAAACACAAACTGTATTGACTCAGTGTCTGTTCTAGGCTTAAACTATGGTCAGGCAAAGGACCTCAAATTTGAGGCTTGTCAGCTTAAATGCAAGCTGCTTTAGAAGTTAAACCGTAACTTTTGCCAGGAGTTGGACTTCAATGATCCTTGTGGGTCCCTTCCACCTCTGGAGATTCTATGATTCTGTGATTCTATGATGATAAAAAAGGATGAGGTGCCACTGTTCCTCAGCTGGATGGAATAAATCTTGGTGCATGTCAACAGATGTCAAGTGCAAATATCTGGGACTGCTTTCCCAATGACAACCTGGAGTCTAAAGAAGATCAGTTGTAAAACAACCAATTCATAAAGTATCTTTGACACTTCAACCAAATCTTCAGATATTGAAGAGTTTATGAATTTGCCTTGGGATAGTATTCTGAAACTTATTATTCAAAAACTGTGTTCAGAATTTTAGAAAAGGGGAACTACTTGAAAGAGTTAATAAGTTGAAATAATATGCAATTCAAATTCTTTCTTAAGCCATTTAGCTATCTCTTCCGTGCTTTGAAAACCCTCAAGCAACCGCTCGTATTCATTGGGTGTGGTTCCTGTGGGCTATAACTGCACTGATTTTTCTTTGGAGTCAGCTGTTGCCTAGAAGCAGTAGGGGAGGAAGCATTGATGGTTAAGCTTGAAGCTTCTTAACGGGAGAAGACAGCCCTTATAAGAAGACACATCTTATAATTTAGGACCAAGAAGATTCCAGTACTCAGGTAGAAACTGTTGAGGTAAAATACTGTTCTTATTATTTTTGTTCCTGAAAATAGCACAAAACTTCCATGTGCATGTTTAGAAAGCCTCAAACTTAGAAACCACTTGCAAATTTTGAACTGTACCACAGGGACGGCCGTAAAGCAGGAAAAAACCCTTAGATTTCAGAGCGAGGCAGGTATGATTTCTAGCCAGCTGCTGTTGCAGCCAGAGGTTGTCCCTGCATCCAGTTCTGCACTGGCTGGTCAATGTGCCATACGTCTGACTGAGGCTTTGCCACTGAGGTGGCAACATGCCTCTAACCAGCTTCTGCCCCGACTCCCAAATGTCACATGCACACAGCAAGGCCAGCTGCACTCTTCAGCTCTCTCCAGATCTGCCCTGCCACAAGGAGTCCTGCAGGATCTACAATGACATTTAGTCCAGTGGTGGGTGTCTGAAAGCAAGAATTAACTCCTTTCAATTAGTATTAAGTAACAAAGTGATTAATGATTTGTATTTGCACTGTGATCATATATCATTACATCCTGAAATAAAGAACAAGCAGAGCAGTTCCAAAGAGTTATAGAGCAAAATTTAGAATCTTTGGAAAACACATTTTGAGGAAACAAAACCTGAGAAATATTTGAAGTGAGTTTCAGTCAATCTAAAGCTTATTTCTTTCCGATTTATATTGAAATTTAAATTCAAATTTAAAAGTTAGGGTATCTACGCAGAGTTTTATCATCACCCAGTCAGCCTGGGTGACTCAAAAACAGAATTTCTAAGGCCACCAGACATTAAGAAATGCAGGGGAAAAAAGTGACCCTAAAGAGAACCCTTTTTTTTTCTTTCCTTTTACTAGCCTAATTTTTTTTCCTGTTTCAAATCTCCCCTCAGCCTTATCTTTATTTGAAAAATCCTGTTCTTGTGAGTCAGCACACTCTGCTGGTAGACCAAGGTAATGTGACTGATGCAATAAAAAAACTTTACAAGATAAAAGCATGGCATGCAATTAAAAGTAACTGGTTGTATCTTCTGAGAACAGGAAACAAATCATAATAAAATGTAAACCACAGCTCTCCCATACAGTAGTTAATTCAGCTCGATTCACATCACTGTGCTAAAAAGGAGTTGGTTCATAGCCTTAACTCTGTATTGAAAACAACAACTGTTTCAGGGGAAACTAACCAGGTGCAAGGCAATTAGAGGGAGGAATGTGCAGGGCTCCAGGGGGCCTATGTGCAGCTATCATCTTTTCATGCTTCAAAACAGAGAAAGGAATGTGAACAGATCCTGTCCTTGAATGTAAGGGGTTGGGGACAAGAGAAAACTTCCTAAATCCAGGTGTGATCATAGGGCTCTAGTTCTACTGCTGATCTCTAGTCAGCTGCACAAGGAAGAAGCCTTTGAGAGCTGGTGACCATCACTATTCTTTATGCTGTGTTCAACAGATGAAGAGATTTTGGTGCAATGGAGCACCAACCATTGTCAAACCCAATCAGGAAAAGCTGACTTTCCTGAATTTACATGATGAAATTCTGGGTAAATGCTTATTATTCTCATGATGCCATTTATTTTAAAAGTTCATAATAGTTACACAAAACATTATCTCTGAAATTGCAGGAGATTTCTATAAAGTCTCTTTGTGTTTCTGACTACCTTTGCTATTTCACCAAGAAACCCCTGAATCCAACTTCTTTCAGTCCTATTTGCTGCTACCTGTTATATACTTACACCACATTTTGCTCTGCATTTGGAAAAGCTGCTTCAGTGACACTAATCTACACTTAAAAGGGCTGTGGAGGAGGCAGTAGGAGAAAAGAATAATAACTGGGAAGATGTTATGCATGTCTTGTAGATATTCAGACATACTTTTCTTATATATGCTATTTTAAATTTTGAAATTCGTTTGCAATACTATGTCCAGAGAAGACCAAGTAATTCCATTTACTGTGGATATAATAGAACAAAGTCTCTACTTTGTATGTGTTTGTCCTAAGTCCTTGCACACACCCTTCCACTACCAACCTTACTTCCTCTCCTTCCTACTTTCTCTATGCCCTTCATGGCACCTCAGATTCTTCTTATTGCTTCTCTACTGAACTGAAAAAGTGCTGCTGCCCACTATTGCCTGTCCCAAGTAGTGCCTTCCTGCCTGACCAGGCAGTGCACAGAAGCCTGGCTTTCACATGACTTTCATAGTGTAAGCACCTCTAATTTTCACAAAACCTTTAGGAACAAGATTATCTTTAATCTTGCTACCACAACCAGTTGAAAATGGCCAGCAGGGTCAAAAGATTCTGCAAAAAAAAAAGGTACAGGAACTAATGGACACATAAATTAATAAAAGAACATCCATATTAACCGAGCGGAAATAATAATGCAAATTCAAGTTAGTAGACAAGGAATGCTTTCCTTCTTTTCCATCTTCTAAAGAAAGCAGTATGCATTTGATTAGAATTATTCTGTTAGGATGTAAAAGAACGTTGGACTATGAGAAGAAATTATCAACTGATTTCAAAATGCAATAACTTTAATGTTGATTTTAGGTGCACGGACCAGTTCCCTTAGCAGTATCAACTTTCAATTATGTTTAGTGCACAGTCAGCCATTGCTACCATTAACATTTTCCTGCTCAATCACACTGTCTGTAACCAACCACTAATAAGAATTAATGAGACAAATCGGCCTTGATTTAGTTTCAAGGAACCTGCAGGAGTTCTGTCTCTTGGGAGAATTTCATTTATTCACCACCTGTATTCTAAATGTGTTTTCTCCATTTTGGAACACCCAGAAAATCTGCCAGTCTCTTTGCTCTGTTACTCCTGTTACTTGCATCAAGCTTTGCATTCCTCAGGGGCTTTCCTGTTAAAGCCTCCTTCTGCATGCAACATATTTCTGAGAGGCAAACCCAGGCTCTTAAATCCCGTGGAGTCTGAAGGTCACATATGCTGTATGCATCCTCTGGAGTGAATAATCTTTGGCATCTGCTGGAATTTGCCAAATGGGTTCAAGTGGTTCCAGCAGCTGGTTGAGCCAGACAATGTGGCGACAGTGAGGAGAAGCAGAGCCAGAGGTAACTGCAGAAGTATATGTGGAGAATGAGGTAGTCCAACAGAAAAAAAAAAGCAAGGTTACTTCAAAATATGATTCTACTTTAGTAACCTTTCAAATAATCTAAGGAGGCACTTCATCAGGTTCATTCATTGTTAATACCATTTTAGATGTTTTTTGTTTGTATAGCTGTCTTATTGCATCTTACACATATCACTTTAGGAGCCAAGAGTAGAATGATACAACAATCCTATGGACTCCTGTCCTGGTGACATCATCGCTTGCTTGGTAATTATTTTTCCTGTAATTCAGCTGCGTAGGCTTCATTGTCCAAGTCAGTACCTGAAAACAGTACCATCATGTTTGTACTGAAGTGTCAAATTAGCTGCAAAGGTGTCGGTAATGTTAATGTCAACTAGGTGATGAAATACCAAAATTGGAAATACAAAAACGTTTATGGGGAGATGGGCTACGCACCTCTACACGGAAAAATTTATTTTTGAGTGTTACAGCCTCCTGACTCTTCAACACAACAGAATACATAGCACTAACACTCAGAAGAGAAGAAAGCAGGAAAGAATGTAATTTTTCCTGATGTACACGATAGCTCATGTAAGTGCTAATGGTATTCACATACACATTCAGAGACAGCTGTATTCCATGAACTGGAAGAAAAATATTCAGGGTGTATTTAATAAAAATTAACTAATACCATTCATCTTATATGCACTGTTTACAAAATGTCAATTATGTTTAGATTTTCTTAGGCCAGAAGACATTAAATAACAAAGGCAGAATGCAAGCAGAAAAGTAACAGAATAAAGTAGCAATCAGTGCATTGGAAAAGCCATAAGAAAGTATTAGAGTAACAAAGAAATGTTACAAAAGAAGTAACCTTGTGCTATGATAAGAACCTCTTAGTTAAAACTAATCAGATCAGGTAAACATTTTCCCAGCACCTTTGTACAGAATTTTATTTCAGATCCAATCATTTTAGTGGCAGGAAACAAACCATAAAACTATTCTCTGAAACTGTGAAGGTAAATAACTGCTTCTGCCCTACATCCCTGCATCTCACTCTCTTCTTTTTTAGTGAGGAGGGATGATAAACAAAGAGAAGCAATTTGGAATAGACTGTTGCTACTCACACCATGCTGTATTGCAAACGAAATTTAAAAAAAAAATAGGTGTCATAGAGAAATCACACCAATTCTCCAGATAGTTTTGTGCCAAATATCTATTAATAAATGGAATTCTTATTTTTAGGTTTTTGTTGCCAAGTGCTGAAATACCTCAGCAACTGAACTGAACTGCTGTAGCAAGTGAATTAAATTGCAGATTTGGTACTTTTAGAAGAAAGTAGAAGGCAGCAAGGAGGAAGAACCTTGAATTTTTATAATTTATGTTAGTTTAATGTGAAGGACTGCTCTCTCCATTACAACAAGTTATAAAACTTTCATTTCATATATATTCCTATTTTGAAATAATTAAAATCTTATTGGAAATACTTCTTTGAAGTCAGTAATAATTTCAAATATGTGTAGTTTCAATACATGAATGTAAATATGAAAATACAGTAAAATATAGCAGTATACAGTAAAGTGAAATAGCACAGAGTATTATCAAATGGATGTGATTCCTTCCTGAGCAAAACCCCTGAAAATAGCATTATAGATTATAAAATATCCAGATGATAATTTTATTGACAACTTTGCACCCTTAATGTCTGTTCTCAAAATTGCAAATCTGATTCCATCAGTCAGGGGTTGTGGGAAGCTGTGACATTTAATTTCATACATTCTCCTCTTCCAGTTCACCACTCCTCTTCACCTGCTAACCCTCTGTACTGCAACTTAAATTTAATTAGCCATGAAGCCTTTTCTAAGGTAAGACTGAATCTTGCATCTGACAGGTTATACAACCTTGAATATAAGCCCACATTTCCTCTCTGTGTATCTAGTATATGACTAGCACATGCTGATCTTAATCAATATGCTGTAAAGGGTTCCACACTGCCTACTAATGCTAATATTCCTACATTATAATATGGTACTGTCTGCTTGCCTCTGGCTTTTAATTTCTTTAATAAAACAGTAATGCGTCATGTTTTAATATTGTGGTTGTATAATTGTCTCAGGATGTGGCAAGCAGTTTCTCAACTATGATTTTTTTTCATAGCAAAATGTACATTAACTGAAAATGAAATTGTTCCTGAAAATCGTGTAACCTGAAAAAATGGAGAAAACATCACATTACAATGTACCGACCCTTTTCCAAGGGAAAATCCTCATTTTCCACTTGAGAATGACTTGCTTATCAGTTGAATTACACTTAAAAATCCATTGTTTAAAACCCATTAAAATTGTAGCAAGTTGCTTTGATACCAATGATTTGGCTTAAATACAGTTCTAGTCAACTGAAAAACATTTATCTCAACAATATCTTTGAGATTTTAATTTTCTTGTGCCAACTGATGGATGGTAAACCTCAAACATTGCTGAATGGGGAAGCCTCTTTCTCAGCCACCACATTTCCTTACACTTCAAGTCTTCTTTGGTGTATTTAGTGTCATCCTTCACCATTTCTGTGCAAATCCTGGTGACATCCTTAGTGTGAGTGCTACGTGTGACTGCTGCCATCCTGTGCTTGGATTACAGAACACCCCTGAATTTTTATCAGCTTGACTTGATGCCCAACCACCATCACCCTACTTCATTTGACCTCAGCAGAGACCACAGAGATCTATGGTCTTCCAGATGCTTTGGTTGCTTTTACCTGTATTGGTAGCATCACTGGAAGGTGCAACTCTGACTTCTTTTCTAAGTGAGCCACATGTGAACATGTGCATGTGAACCACAGACATGGGTTTTTCTACCTGGGTTGAAAGATGGAGCTGTAGTTTGTGTTCTTCACTGGTGATAGCAAGGAGCTGGAATGTCCTCTAAACAGAGCCCAGATACTCACAGAATCACAGGATCATGGAATGGATAAGGTTGGAAGGGACCATAGTGGATCATCTGGTCCAACCTTCTGACTCAAACAGGGTCATCCCAGACCACATTGCACAGGATTGTGTCTCGACAGTCCTTGAATATTTCAAGTGAGGGAGACTCCACAGCCTCTCTGGAAAATCTGTTCCAGTGTGTGGTCATCCACACAGTAAAGAAGTTCTTCCTCATATTCAGGTGGAACTTCCTGTGCATCAATTTCTGCCCATTGCCCTGTGTCCAATTGCTTAGCACTACCAAGAAGAGCCCGGTCCATCCTCTTGACATCCTTCCTTCAAGTTCTTATAGATATTGATGAGGTCCCCTCTCAGTTATCTCTTCTCAAGACTTAACAGGCCCAACTCTTTCAGCCTGTCCTCATAAGAAAGATGCTCCAGTCCCTGAACCATCTTTGTAGCTGTTCCCTGGACCCACTCCAGACTTCAGGTACAGCCTCACTAGGGCTGAGTGGAGGGGCACGTTCATCTCCTTCATCCTGCTGGCAATGCTCTTTCTAATGCATCCCAGGTTACCATTGGCCTCCTTGGCCACAAGGACACACTGCTGGCCCATGGACAGCTTGTTGTCCACCAGCACCCCTAGGTCCTTCTCCACAGAGCTGCTTTCCAACAGGTCAGCCCCCAGCTTGTGCTGGTGCCTGGGGTGCACTACCTGGAAAAGCTTCAGATCAGGAAGGAGGTGAGAACCGTAACAAGAGGACAGGTGGTAGTAGTTGCAACACTGAGTAATAGGATAATAGGTCTGTCAGGGAAAAGTGACTGATTTCAGTCTACCTCAGCAAACACAAAAAGATTACTGATTGACATAATCCTTGCCCCTTTCCCCCAAAATGCAGTGTCCACTAGCTCATTTTGCCCTTCAGGGTCTGTCTGACTCTGTGTCCTGAGCCAAACCCACACTGTGACTGTTCTTGTTGAACATGTAGAATTGACTCTGAAAAAATACAGAGGTAGGAATTGCAACATTTCATTTTTAATTTAAAGTGGATTCATTCCAAAGAAATTAATCTGGAGAATCTGAGCCATTCTGACCCACAAGACCCACACACTCCAATGTGAGGTACCTGAGCCTTCCCAAAGCTAGTACTTGTTTTATTATCTGCTGTGAGTGTATTAGATTTAACATTTTCAGTGTGAACTTCTTAAAGCATGACCCCTCATTCCCTGCAATAAAAATCTGTGTGCAAAATCTGCAGAAACTTCGAAGTCTGAAATTGCTTGCTGCCTCCTCAGGGCACATATGTGAATGCTAGCTGATTTGAAGAATAAAGGACAAAATGCCATTAAGATACAGCTGACTGGTTTCATAGTCAAAATCTAGTGTTTTACAATGTGCTTGTGTTTCTAAATCAGTATCTCTGTCAGCAAGGAATAGCCATTTCAGCACTTAGTACAATTTAGAGCTGCTAAAGGACTTTTCTTTGATGCGGTGGTTTCACTATGCCATTTTTGGGAAGCAGTTGCATTTCTGATTGTTCTTTTTTCCATTGATTGGGCAGGGCTATTTCTGCTGCACTAAGAAACCCTGGTATTTTTGCTGATGTTTGGAGCTAGGTTTCTTATGCTTAATAACACAATTGTCACAAAAATCCTGAGTCCAAGTCCCATTCCATCTGCAAACTCACCAACTGAAATTGCAAGTTAGTGAACATATTTGTCTATTTCTAAACTCATTGCAAATCTCTCTACTTTCTGTGGGACTGCTGTGAGAAAAGCCCATCTGGTTATCCAAAGGAGAACAGTATGGAGGACTGGGCTGCACATGAAACACCAGGAGTCCTCTTTCATTGTGGAATCTCATCAGCAGACAAGTCACCTTGAGGACATATCATTCTATAGGCTGTTTTCTTCTGGAGCATGAGTGGCTGATTAATAATTAAATATTAAGTATCGTCACCACCCTGGTTGTCAAGGAAATGCCTTCATCAGTAATGAGAGAGGTTGGGCCCACGAGGGCTCAAATTTAGGCATGAAAAGACTGCGGCCTTGGTGCCCTGCTCACCCAGTATAACCAATTGCTAGACGCTCCTTAGCATATCCAATACTCACATAGAAACCCAAAAAAAATACCAAAAAACCCCAGTTGCCCCAGCTCCCGAGGCTTGGGGAGAAATCCCAGTGCAGAGTCACAGCCCTGGCAGATATGGCCTTAATGTTTCCCTCCCTTTAGAAGTAACCCAGAGACCCACAACTGCTTACAGAGGCATTTCTGATTCTATGAAACTGGAGCTCTTTTCCCTTGCAGTTGAAATATTTTGCAAAGTCATCTCCTCCTCATAAAACACATTCTATCTTCAAGGGAGAGTGCTAAAGACAAAAAACCTCAAGAAGGATGAGCATACAAAGAAATGCACTGACTTTGTCAAAGTATAGCAAAACATGGCAGGAACAAAACATTGCTTCAGTGTGAGTGTAAGGAACTTGTTTATTTAGGATAGAATCATTGTGAAACTCAAAACACTGAGCTGGAGGCGGGAGAGCAGTGTTGGAGGGAGATTAATAAAATGAAACATGATTGCTCTAAGGCTTAGAAGGTGAATAATACTTTAGGTAATTAAATATAAAATTGATCTCACACATGAAACAAGGAAAAGCAGAAGCCACTGAATAATATTGAAAGTTAATCACAAAGTTCTCTGAAGTAGTTACATGAAGGGGTCAGAGAAGGTGAAAAACAGCCCTGGGAACTCCCTTCCGACTTCACAGGTGTGCTTCAGGTCTTGTTTTCCTAAATCACTGTCCATCAGTGATGTTGGTGAGATGAACTAATAACTAATTGCTAACAAAGAGGGCTGGCTGTGGTGTGGGTGAGCTGACAGTGCAGCAAGCTGCCTGGACAGCAGCCAGCCTCTGGAGCTGCAGCAAGAGCACACCTGGTGAACACAGCCACATGATCCACAACGGAGGAGGAGGAGCTGTCCTTCTCCTGGCACTGTGCATGGAGGCAGTTTGGTTCCTGTTCAGGGACACTTTGCATTTGCATGGCCGGATGAAGACCCTTCCTGCTTTATTTGAAGCTCCTCATTCCTGCACTCTTACTGCCTCCTCAGTTACATCTGGGCACCTCTCTCTGTGACCTCCTGCCTGAACAAGACTTTCACATGATACTGTTTAAATAGAAGGAAAACCCATCCCATATGGATGGGGTGTCAGAGAGCCAAACAGGTGTACAAGCACATGGCGATACATAGCAGAGGGAAAGCCGACCTGCAGCAGGGGAAAAGTGCCTGGAGGAAGCAGGAGGTGACTAGGGCAAACCTCTTTCAATCTGCATTTCAAAGGCACAAAGGCAACTAGATGACTAAAATGCCTGCTAAACCTGGCCCAGAGGGCTCTCACTGGACTGGTTCTGTACTCTCTAACAATAATCAATAAGCAATAGTCTTGCTTCCAAAGTACTACCTGTGGGAAAAAAAGGATAAAAATCTGCAGAGTTCCAAAGCAAAGCTGATGCTTTTTTATTATGTGAGTCAGATCATGATTTAATGATAATTTTTAGGCATGGCATTTGACTAGACTTTACACCTATGTTGTGAACACCTGTTCATAACTCCTATTTGTTCTTCAAGCCCCATTAAAAATATGGATATCTCTCTTTATAGCAAACACGTTAACAAAGGAGCAAGCAGCTTCTAGCCCTTCTGGTTCAAATTTCCCCTGTTTTCTTACCCAAAAATTGCAAATTATTGTTTAGGGATGATAACAATGCAATAACAATGTGCAGAGGGCCATAGCCTTTTCTCTTCCTGACTTCACTTTCACATAGTCCTGCAGGCAACTTTCAGTCTTAGAACATATATTGGTTATAAAACAAGTACTATTTTTCAGGTACAACTCATCATTTCAGATACTGACAGTACACAGCTTGACTTGCTGCTTTCTGCATCACCTGTTTTGTTGCTAGGAAACTTTTAAACAGGAGCCAATATGCCATTCAGGTTGTTCCTTCACGTGCAGCTTTATGGAAGAGGGTCTATGATGATCATTACTTTAAACAATATTCTCTAGTTTTGTTTTTTTTACATGGCACTGCTAGAAGCAGGGGATGTATGCTGTGCAATAACACTGGGTATGTGTATGAACAGATGTCCCAAAGTTGAGGAAGAATAAAGGCAGGATTTGCATCCAGTTTGGATTTTTTGCATGGAGAGCTCATTCATCTGGAAAGTGAAAATGCATCTGGGTTGTGCTTGGCCTCTCCATTTGGGCAGTGCTGTACATTTTGTATTTCCATTATTTGCGCTGCAGTACAAGGCATGGCCCCAGTCAGAATCACCACTCCAGAGTGTGACCATGCCTTTGCTTTGAAGAGCTTATAGTCTGACACTGTGCTTCTTGACTTTTATTGGAAAATTATGGCCTTTGCTTTTTACAGACCTGCTGAACAGAACTTGGCTGATGATCAGGGAATGCATTAAGCCATTGCTAACAGGAAGGTTGTCACACTCTGTAGACTCGAACTCTCTGGATACGAACCCTCAGCTGCAGTGTAATTTCCCAATGGCATTGCTCCTGTGCTTTCCAGCCTGAGTCATCTCAGGTAGCAGGAAAAGGGGCATGCAGGACAGCCAGATACCTGAGATTCATCAGGAGGTAACAATCATAAAGACCTCTGTTCTTGATTGTGGTCACTGAGAAAGGCAATAGTTTTGTGCTTTGGAGAATCCACACAAATTCATAACTATAGTTAAAACTATCACTACCTTTCCGTACCTAAAATATTGCCAGTGATTTTGTTTCATTCTTTGGGAAAGTGACATTTCCTGTGAAGTTAATTTTAATACTCAGTAGATGTCTTGTGCTGTTAAACAACTAACTTCCAAAAACAGAAGAATTTTCCCCTAAGTTCACATATGCAGTGAGCCATAAGAGTGACCTGGTGACACATAGTTTTACTGAGCGCTGCACTCCAGGAAAGTGGAGGAGGAGGGATAAATAAAAATGGGCTTGTTTGTTCCACAAACCTGTACAGCTCCTGAAGATTTTACTCTTCTAACATTTGGGTGAGCCAGGTAAATTCATTGAGGCAGGATGGTGCAACCCACTGGTGAGATGATTTGGGTACCGCCATGCCCTCCTTTTCCAGTACAAGTCTTCAAACAGGTCACTAAATATGGTGACTACTGAGGCTGCCAGTCTCAGCTGTGTGGAACTGCTTGGTTTGGAGCAGATTTAGAGTACAGAAGATGTTTTTGGTCCCCATCTACGCTTTGCTGTGTCAGTTCCAGGTCTTCCATTTCATACAGTTGTCTGCCATTTCATCGGATGTCCTTAACCATGCAGCTCAGAATATCCAGGTACTTCAGCATCTATCCTGAGGTACTCATCCACAGAGACTCTTTCAAATCTTGAGGTCCACTGCAGTTGCTGGTTATGAATAAATTTATCCAATTTTTTACTTTTTCTCTCTCATTTTTAATTTCATGCCACCATGACTGTAGCATCAATGTGCATTGTACATAATTTTGAAATAACATCTACAGCAATATATTTCTTTAATGTACACTATCTCACATTGGATATCTAAAATTCTTCTGAAACAGATGTTGTTGGACATTTTTTATGTTTTATTTCTGTGTTTAAATATTCATGTTACATTGCCTGTGGTAACACAGACCTTTCCCACGGGAACTTTTCTCTTCTTCTTTCTATGTTTTGTAAATAGAGATAAAAGCTTGGATGTTATTGAAATCTGTCTCTGAAAAGATGGACATTCTACCTGGCCTATCGGCCTAGGGGGAGGTTATGAATTGACCCAATCCGGACGACCTTTGGAAAGTCTATATAAGTTTTAGAATTAAATAATAAATTCAGATTAATGCCTCACCCGATCTTGCCTGGTTCTCTCGCTCTGCCAGTGTTCAACAGCGACAATTGCCCTTCGTATTTGTCTGAACATAATATTCTATTTTCTTAATACATAGTAAGGTGTTACCATTTTAGCAACACCTTTATAGCAACATAACTTTGCTTCATGCTTTGTAAACCAATAATGTTTACTACAAGAACCTTGCAAACTAAGTAAGATAATGCGAAGAAAAGGAGAAATAAAACACAAGAATTAACACAACAAGCAAATGCTGAAGTCCAGTATTCCAGAGCTACTGATAAGGCAAGAAGATGAACGCTAACCTGAGGATGTTTGTTCCATTCTATATCAGTTTTTCAAAACTGTTTTTTTATTCTGAATTGAATTTAGAACAAAATAGAAAGAGATTTTTGATGAAAAATATATTTTGGCATTAAAAAATAAGATTTTGTGTCTATGAAATCCTGATATTACAGACCAGCTTGTGAAATCATGCATGCATTTCAAGAGTTTTGCACTGACTAACCATTCCAGCTAGGTCCAGCAAAGGCAGGGCAGCACAAGTGAGGATGTACATGTACAATAACAGAAGTACTGTTTTTGAAGAGGGTTTTATCTAGTTCAAATTACCATCTGAAGCAGGACCATTGCCAACACAGGGTGAGATCACTTCCCCCAGTCTGCTCATCATCATTCTTCTGTGCAGCCCATACCATGCAGCTACCATGGAGCGTACACATGTGCTCCATAAAGGGTCTTACACCCCATTATCTCTGCAGCAAATTAGCACTGTCAAGGAAAACATTTAACACTGTAGGCACTTTCAGAGAACTTGCTTTTCATGGTTCAAGAAGTACATCACAGCCTTATGTTCCTCTGTGCTTTGTTTCCTTTCTCCTTTATTTTCTCTTTAGTGGCAAATTGCACTTTCGATGTTACATTTTAATAAGTTGCTTTTTACAAATGGATAACTTCAGGTTCCTCTGTGGTAGAAAGCAAGACAAAACCACAGAGCAGATCATAGATGTTTGAGGTAATTCATTGATTCTGAAGAAGTTTTTTCACCTGCTTAGATTGTTCACCCTTCAGCATTAAAAAAAAAGGTGACTAGTGCAATGTGGATGTCAATAACAGCAATGAAGAGCATTTGAGTTCCTTTTCTGAAAGAAACAAAATTTAGTCTGTAAAAACAGGCAATTTTTTAGTTCTGGGTTTACGAATCTAAAGTAGCACTTTGAATGTTGGACAGAGAGCAGGATGTATGGGGCTGGGGCACTACTTCCCCCTACATTTCGTGTGTTAAACATTTCTGAAACATGAACAGCAACTCTACAGCCTCATAAATTGGCATCTGGATCACAAGTTCTTCCAGTCCTGACCTCTGAGATTGCTTTGTCAAGGTGCTTTTTCAGCTTACCCAGTACCTGAGTTCAGTAAAACACTTGGGCCCACAGTTCCTGAAAATTCTATTCTGATTCTAGATGGAAAGGATTAGAAAGGCGTGAGTGTGAGACTGAGTCCCTCCTTCAAAACAATATAAATTTTGCAACAAAAAATGAAACCCAAAATGTTCAGTGTGGCAACAGCTGTGTTGGGATGAAAAGCCATAGGTGACACCAACAGATAGTTCAAAGGGGAGCATCAGTCTTCTTTGAGCAGCAAGATTGAAAAGAGAGAAGAAGGCAGTGAGACACCCACCTATTCTTTAGCTGTAGTTAAGGAAATTTCTTTACATAAGTCATTGCCTTAAATCACTGTCAACAAAGTAATTAATATTTCTTCACATATAAAACATATTGTTAAATATATCACTGTTATTTGCTAATTGCTTATCAGAAGGTAAAGGCTATGATTCCTGCTTTGAATCCTTCAGTTTAACAAGCCCTAAAATTTTCTCAGTAACAGGCATAATTAGTGTAGCCTGGTTTCACCTTGTCCTACAGGAAGATCCAACAAATCACACTGGGCAACGTAACTCCTTGAGAATGGTCTGTATATGCTTTACTGGAAACAAAATCTATGTAGGGCTTTTGTGTCTTTTGGGTTACTGCAGTGTGGGAAAAACCTCAGATCGGTATGGTTTGGAATACCGAATATGCTATGCACAGGAGGTGTTACCAGGCACTATGCTAACTGAACAAAGCACATTCAACTTCCATTACATTTTTAACAAAAACTAAGACCAACACTACAAAAAGACTTAGCATATTAATTTCACTTAAATATGTCATGAAAGGAAAGCAACAACTGAGAGAGTGAAGGAAAACCTGATGTTTTACACGGCTACTTTCCAAAGTTACTTGAGCTCATCGATGAGGCAGACTCACTGCATGGGGCCTCTCCTAGATGGGATTGCTGTCCCTGCAAAGAAAAACAGCATGTCCCTGCTTCTGTTGTGATTCTAAAGTATTCCTAAAGTCTTATTATATATTCATATGTTAATATAATTGTGAAAACTATCCTCACTTCAGATCTTTCAGTGGCCCTCATATTTAGTAGGGAGATCTGCAGATGAATATGAGCTGACCTCCAAAAACTCATACAAAAGGCTTCAAATTATTAGAACATTACACTGAAAATATCACGTGAGAGCAGCCCTCTCAACATAACCTTCACAAAAAAGATTGTTTTCTCAGTTAGGACCTACATGGATGCTACAAGCTGAAGGATGCAATTAACTTGTGTAGCTTCTCTTAATCTGCATAATTTGCTTCTTTCGTATTAAAATGCCTTATGCATTTCAGCTAGTGGCAGACAAAATTAGAATCATAGAATTGTTTAGATTGGAAAAGACCTTTAAGATCATCAAACAAACCTAACACTGCCAAGTGTACTCCATATCCCTAAGTGCCACATCTACACCTGTTTGAAATACCTCCAGAGTTGGTGATTCCACTATTACTCTGGGCAGCTTGTTCCAGTGCCTGACAACTTTTCCACGAAGAAATTTTTCCTAATATCCAGTCTAAACCTTTCCTTGTGCAACTTGAGGCTATTTCCTCTTGTCCTATCACTTGTTACTTGGGACAAGAGGCAAACTGCTACCTCACAACAACCTCTTTCACAGACAGTGATAAGGTCACCTCTGAGCCTCTTTTTCTCCAGAGCAGTTTCTCCAGGAAAATGCTGTGGAAGGTGGTGTCAAAGCTTTTACTGAAGTCCAAGTAGACACATTCACAGCCCTTCTCTCATCCACTAGAAGGGTCACCTTGTCATAGAAGATCAGGTTTGTCAAGCAGGACCTGCCTTTCACAAACTCATGCTGGCTGGGCCTGATCTGCTTGTCCTGTACATGCAATGTGAAGGCACTCAAGATGATCTGCTCCATGACCTTCCCTGGCCCTGAGATCATGCTGACAGGCCTGTAGTTCCCTGGATCCTCCTTGTAACCCCTCTTAGAGATGGGTGTCACATTGGCTAACCTCCAGTTGGAGGATGGAAATGATGTTCCAAATGAATGTTCCAAATGATGGAAAGTGGCTCAGTGGCACTTCAATCAATTCCCTCAATACCCTTGGGCAGATCCCACCTGGCCCCCTAGACTTGTGTGTGTCTATATGTTGTTGCGGGTCTCTGAGCATTTCCCCTTGGATTATAGCAGCTTCATTCTTCTCCCCATCCCTGTCTTCTACCTCAGGAAGAGTTCCAGCCAAAACTCTCTGTTCAGCTAAGCTGGGCTTCTTCCCCGACAGCTTAATTTTCAACAGATGGGGAGAGCCTGCTCCTGTGCTTTTAGGATTTCCTTCTTGAAGTATGTTCAGCCTTGCAGGACTCTTTTGTCCCTCAGGACTGTCTCTCAAAGGACTCTGCAAATCAGTCTCCTAAACAGGTCAAAGTCTGTCAAAATTTGCCTTATTTCCCTTCTTCCAGAGGGGTAAGGCTTGCAATTCTCATTGAAATCAAGTGCTCAACACCTCACAAAATCCAGCAAATGACACCTCTCTTTTTCTTACAGAACTTGTCTGGGACTCATGCTGAGAAATGAAAAAATTCTGTGGCAACAGTAGAGAAAACTTTCATCAATAGAAGTGCCAATTATCCAATTAAAAATATGTATGTTAGTGGTATTTATTCTATAAATAATATTCACTGAAAAAAACCCCACACAAATATTTCAAGGGAGAACTATGCATTGTTAAACAGAAATAATGTGTTTGCATTGCAATCATGCAAAATCAAGGATTCATTTGACTCCAGGATATGAGATTTCTGCTGTGAAAATTCTTGGGCTATGGGCCCAAATTTGTAGATGGCTTGAAAAAAAGTTAATATGTTAGTTATGAATAGAATTTATTCTGTTGCTTTTATAGCAAGGCCAACACACCAGCTCACAGTGGGACTTAAGACAAGCTGGAGCGAAAGACCAAAAGTTCAGAAGAATTGAAATGCAGCAGCACAACCTAGTGTCTGATGAGGTCCTGGTGCTGCAGCATTGAGAAGGCTGAAAAAATTAGCTGAAAAATTAAGATAGGTTAAAAATTCAAAAGCAAAATATCAATTTTAACTTCAAAACCTGTCATTTTCTTTTGAATATTTACTTCATAGCAGAGATATATTTTGTCATTTAATATCAGATATAGCAATTAATTTTTTTATCTATGACTTGGTTTTTTTAGTGTGTGTTTATAGAGATATGACACAGTAGTTAGTCTGAGTGGATTTCCAAGTGATGCATCCTAGAAATAAAAATAAAACCCAACAGGAAACCAGAATGGAGTTTGAGATTCACTGTGGGTGCAGGCTCCAGCAATTCACTGCACTAGGTCTCAGATGGGCAGGTAAGGTTTTTGTAAAGAAGCAGCTCACACGCATGCTCATGGAGAAGACAGCTCTTCATCCTAAGAGACATATCACTATCTCATGGGCAAAATTATGAACTGGAGGATGTTAGTAGGCACAAAGATGTGCCACAGAGTAGTTCCACTGC
The DNA here is from genome assembly GCA_013400975.1 of Atrichornis clamosus. Taxonomy (NCBI): domain Eukaryota; kingdom Metazoa; phylum Chordata; class Aves; order Passeriformes; family Menuridae; genus Atrichornis; species Atrichornis clamosus. The sequence continues at coordinate 50,875 of WBMZ01002848.1, forward strand.
CGGCTTATTCACCTCAGAGTCTTCTGGGGAAAAGTAGTATCTTCTGTAAAGAAGGAATCAAGGCAAAATTTCTTCCCTGGCTGAAGATGAGATCTTTTGAAATGCAAAAACCCATTTTTTGGCCCATGATTATATTTTGCTTTGTACAAAACTGCTGGACTTTCTTCTTGAGATGTCTCCCAAAGCATCCTGGTCTAAAGTTGGTTGTCAGAGGATTGAATGATAAAGATGCTGGGAGGGGTGGGGTGGGTGGGAGGAGGGAGGTTCTTGAGGCAAAATATGAGCTATTAGGTACAGAGGATCAGTGCTTCCATGACAGACTCACTGAAACGCTCCCACATCCAGGTGCAAGCTCAGACCAAGCTCCAGGATAAAGATGAAGCACAGACCAATGCACAGGTAAGTAAGCTCCGAGATTGTGAATGCATGGAGTGTATGCAGCTAAAATAAATTGAAACAGTTATGCATTACACCAGGATCAAATGATCCCAACCTGCTGACTGGATAACCTTAAATTATTCCTAGTACAGTCATTTTTATCTTGTCTCACAAAATTTAAATTACTATCCTAGTTCTCTTGGTTACTTTTTGATGGAGTCAATCTTTACTCTGGGGCATTCTGAAGAGTTGGTCACTCTATTTTCGGTTCTTTGTGGCTCAGAGCGAACATCTTCTTCATGGGCAATTAAAGTCCTGATAAAAATCAATCTTCTCAGCCTCAGGAAGGCAGTTAAACATTAAAACTCTCATAGAACTGTATGTGAGTTACATTCCAGTCACTCTGGAGTTAAATTTCCTAAGCAAGCCAGATTTGAGCATTGTAACATTAATAGGAGTCTTTCTGTTGACCACATTGTATTCCCCAAAATCCTAAAAAATCTGCTTATATGCAAAAGTATGCATTTTTACCATGTATTTTAAATATCTGAAGTGTTTTAAATATGTTTTGTGCTTGTAAGTCAATCAAATTTAAAATATAAAAACATAGCTATAAACAAATTCTGAATCACTATGGTGGTGACAATAAGCAATGAATTCTGAACAACCTTGTAGTTAGTAATTTTAAAACCACTTTGTTCCTCACAGAATTTTTTTAAAATCCTGTGAAGACTACTGCCAGCAGAGTGTGCCATCTTTCCATTCAAACTGTGTGAAGATGGGTCCCATCCAAAGTTCCAGCAGTGCATATTTGCTTTTAGAAAATAGAGTGATACCATCCAAGCAGAAATGTGAGAGAAATGTTCATAAAATATGAAAATTAAAAATCCACTTGTATTATTTTGAAACTGTGCTGTTTTATATGAGACCTTCATTTAATTCAACAATTAAAAAGCTTATGAATTTGTGAAAAATATGCTCCTCTTAATGTAGTGTGAGAGACACCAGACAGTAAATTTTACAGCAGGCTAATTCAGCTCTGAAAAGTAGTGTGTATTCTATTGGCATAAACAATAGTGTACACATAGCACATTGAAAAATCAGGAGATGTAAGCCAGCTCCATTTGCTTTCTATGACTACTGTATTGATTTTTTTGAAGTATATTGCCATCATTTTTATAAGAATAGAAATAGACTTTGATTTTGTGTGCTGTATATACTAAAAACTTCCAAGCTGCATAACTGATTTGGAGTGGGTATTTAATTATCTTGATGCTGCTGGAATCAAGGTATTTAGTTTATATTACTCAGAACTTCAGGGTCCTTATCAAAACAAGAATTTGGGCACCATCTCAGTCTGAAAAGGTTGACTTGCTTTTTGTTTTGTTTTATTTTGTTTTGTTTTGTTTTAAATACTCGTGCTCCTTCTTTGAAGTACTTTGATTCAGGAGTCCTGGGCCACTGTGCGTGGATAGTTGTGTCTGGTTGATGGTTGGTTTCATAAAAATGCTCTAACAGTCTAATATTTGACTATGGTTCTGCTGCGCTACAGGATATATAAAGGCATAAAACAGTGACTGCTCAATGGAGCCTTCAGTCTTCCAGTGCCTCAGTTCAGATATAAAAGAGCATCTAATAGTTTCAAAGCAGTCAGAGCCCATCCATTTCATGCCATAACCATTACAGAAATGTCCTTCTTGCCCCCTGCTGCTGCCACAACAATCTACTCTTAGCAATTGCTCCCAGTTGCACGTCTGGTGTGTTGATGGCCCATAAGAATTTTACAGATGGATTTTTATCATTGCAATGGGGGTTTTTGCTTCCCAGAGGTCATCATTGAGACTGGGATAGTTGTTTTCACATGACAGGAAGAAGATGGGCATGTACCTCTCTGTTTCACCTTTTATTTGTTAGAGATGGGCTTATGTTGGAGACATAATGTGTGATGTGGGATTTGTCACTATTGCCTATGGGTAAAATTACAACAAACTCTAATATAAAGGCTGTGCATTTTGTTCTAATCGAAAGCTATGGGATAGGCAAACACCTTCCAAGGGTGGCAACCACATTTCCATTCACCTCCCGGTGGTTTCAGTGCTTCTTCAAAAGCCCCAGAATTTGAAAGTCATTACTACACCCAGCTCTTGTCCCCATCAACCACCCCAGTCAGCCAATGACTTGGCACTTACTGTGTCTGTCATTGTAAAAGAACACTGGCCTACTCTTTACTTTCAACTCTTGAAAATACTTTAAAGACTAAAAGTCTCCCCAAAAAGGCAGTGGAGTATGACAGGAAGAACTTAGTAGCTTGACCTTTGGGGATATTTTAAGTAGAGCTTTATTGTCAGTGATTTCTTTTCTTATTATAATTCTCCTCATTACTATCTTCACACCACTCCAAAATCAAGATTTCAGATGTGAATGTGATGTGGGTGGCCGATTAAATAATCTATTTTCACCAACATTTTGATAATAAATCTTGAATCTTTATCTTCCATGTATCAGAGAGGAACCCCCAAAAGACAGAATAACCCCAAAAGAAAATGTGTATCTTAAAAGGATCAGCAAGAAAATCATTCAACCACTAGCTCACTAATAAAACAAATACTTTTATTATTATTCAAGAAGGACCAAAAACCCTGCTGTAAATCTGCAGACCTTGTTCTGCATCTCTTAGCATGGATTGAGAGGATATACCTTCTATTTACAGGAATCATGAAAGAAAGGATCAGATTTCACTTCACTCTTATCCCTTACTTATATTTTAAATGATTGTACATCTGAAATAGACTTGTACAGGCCTTAAATAATGTGCAAACCATCCAGGCAAATAATTTGCTCATTAAGCACAAGTGTATTTCCAAATGAGGAATAAATTTCTTTCTGAATAACAGTTATACTGAGAGTCTTGTTAGATAGTGGAAGTGTGTAAACATGGTTAAAGTGCCAACACAAATTAGAAATGTAGAGGAGAATTTGGATACCAGAGCATGACTTGGAACAGATACTGAGTCAAAATTTAACCTGAGATTAAGATACAGGTTTTGTAACAGGCTTCAGGCTATCTTAGCCATTCCTGCTTCCCTGCAGGTTTAGTCATTTGTGCCTGAACTTTTGCATGGCCACGGCTGGACAGAGACTTGGTGGGACAACCCATATGAACACATATTATTCTCTAAGGGAATAACTTGTTCAGAAATTAGAGGGAAAGCAAAAGGAAGCAAACCTTGCCCTTTAAGTCAAGGATAAACACAAATCCTTTGGTTTAGTTGGTAGTGCATTCTGCTGAAAGTTTCTCAGTGATGATTAATAAAGCGAAAAATAGACACTTCATGATACTGATTAACACACAAGGAAAATCATATGCATGAAGATTTTTTTTTATAAGCTCTTACAGAAACCCTGTGTTCCCCCATGTTACATGTTGGCGTTAGTGTCTATTTTAATTACTCAGATACCGACCAGACATGCAGTACAGACTTTCTATCCAGCTCCTGGAGGGTACTGGTAATAATCTGATAAATAGATGGAGAGAGCAACTAGAAGGGATAGTTTGTCAGATATGATTCTGATAAAGGGCAGAAAATGCCTCTCTCAAAGTAGAAGGTAACTGAGGAGAGAATGGTCATTAAATGACTAAGTTCATGATAATTAGGATAGTAGAAATGAAAGAAAAGCCAGAATTACAGATTTCAGAAAGACAGACACCGTTGATCTCCAAGGAATTATTTATTACCTGTTCTGTCAGTGCTACAGGAAAAAGTTAGAAGGGAACAAGAATATTAATTAATTATTATTAAGGGCATGAGTTAACTATCCAATTGTGGAGGGGCATAGGAAGCATACTAAAAGATCACTTTGGCAAAATAGTTAACAATCACAGAGTTCAGTTGTAAGACAGAAACAAAAAGAAAGGCTGAGCTACCACGCATTAATACAGAGTTATAACATAACTGCTTGGAAAGGCAAGGAATAGAATGAGCTGCAATTAACACAAGGCACGCAAAATAAAAAAGTTAAAGTGAAGACTAAGATAATGATCTTCACTAAGATATTCTTCATTAAAAAGAGCTCTGTCAAGTGAGGTAGCATAATTAATATGTGGCACAAAGCAAAGACCTCATCTCCAAGTATTTAATATATTTGATTCATCTGGTTCTGATTACTCCATCCTATGATACCTCAAAAGGTTGGATAATAATCCTCAGTACTTCTAACAATTATTTTTAGTTATTCAAGAAGAAATGTGATATTCATCAGCATACAAGAGGCTCGTCTTTGAAAAATTACAAAGGAAGAACCACGGAATCAAAAATCCGATAGCTGGACTTCAGTTAACCTGAAAAAATGCCAGTCATTATCCAACAAACTGTTTGTAACTGTCTAGCAAAAAACCGAACCAAACCAAAACAAAAACCAACCAAACCCCAAACAAACAAACAAACCAACCAGGAAACAAATTGCAATCAGCATTAATTAATCCGCCATCAGACTAGGTAATTATAACATAGATTAAACTATTGGAGAGTGAGTGGAAAGTCATCCCCTGAGAGCAACTGTGAGTGATTAACTGTAAGAAGGAAGGACTGCATTGAGTGAAGTCTTGCAGAGGTCTCAGCAGCATCCAGATATCTTTAATATCATCACTAGTGGTCTGGATCTAAAGACATGACCACTTTGAGAACAGCACCAGTCATTGTGAAGATAAGAGTTCAACCATATCCTTAAAAGGTGGAGATAAAACCTGGCAAGTCATAGTGCAGGGACAATGAGGTACTTCGTTTGATCCAGAAAAATTAACTGGACAAGAAAAAATTTTTGTCTGTTACACAGAAAAAGGGACATTCTTTAAAAGTGGAAAGCTCAATAAATATTAAAAATATTAAGGAATACCAGCCTAAGATGAAATATATAAGCAGATCCAGCAAAGCACACAAGTCAGCCCCTCTGCTTTGCCCAGGGCTGGTAAGTCTCTATTGAAGTGTTGAGTTCAGCCTGGGGCACTGTACTTCAAGAAAAATGTGGTCCAACTGGACAAAATTCACAGGAGCATAGTGAAAGTATAAAGGAAAGATTTGATCTTGAAGTCCGTAGTGATGGAACACTGAGCAAAAAAGACTGAGTTTAGAAAAATTTATTTTTAAATCCAGTGCTAACTCTAATGAAACCCTGGAAGAGATTTCTTGATGAGGTAGGAAAATCTTATTTTTATGTCTTCTCTCATCACTCATGCGTTTGCCAAGAATGACGTAGATACAGCTGCAGCACCAGCTGACCCTCTGAGATCCCTCCCAGGCCTGTCTTTCCAAGTTTCTAAGTTCTCATCCCTGGACTCTTTCCTATCATGCATCTATTAGAAAGCAGCAAATGTATTACTTTCATTACTTGTAATCACTATGTTTTCTCCCTCTTCCTCAATGTGCAAGAGTGGTCAGGTTTCCAAAAAAAATCCCCTGTTAAAAAATTTCAAGCTGTATTTCATACGAATTTTTTCTTTAGCACTACAGACACCATGTGGTGCTGCTGCTAACTACACAGCCTCCCATTGCTCTTTGCTGTTAGGAATACATTACAGCAGGATTAAAACTGGTGAAGCTGTGCAGGTATATTTTATGTACATCTCTGCATGTCAGGAAGGGGAATTCTTCCAGCAACCATGTAAGACTGGAAAGAGAATCAAAGGTAGGAATCATTGTGTTTGCCAGGAGAGTTAAATAAGTACTGTTTGGGGTTAATTTAAGTTTCAGTAGTTACCTGGCTTGTGAAAGGGCTGAAATTATGATCATCATCACTGACAGGCTCAGTCAGTCCTTTCTTTCATAAAATGCATTCTTCTCTGACATTTAAGCTCTATAATCCGCAGAGCATCACACACCCCATTTCATTAAACCATGCTCTTCCTTAGCCAAAGCAGCTGACTGTACACATCCTGCAGAATGAAGAGACCATAACAGTGCCAGGCATTTGGTTACTTACACACAACGCCATGCAGGCTTTCTTAGTCTTCAACAAATTAAGAATTAATTAGCTAGTTAATTAACATTCATTTTTCCTAACATACTAAATATGAATATTGTGGTGTTACTGCAAAAATACTGTTTGAGTATTGCAACGTTCCACGCCTTTTCCATTCATTCATATGATGGTCGTATTTAGTGAAGACAGAACAAGACTTGAAGTTGTATAATTTTAATATATTAGTTTTCATTTATTTGTTAAACAAACAATTATCACTACTGATGTATCCATAAAAGGTTTAAAGTGCAGCACTATCTTTATTTTGCAAAGAACAAAGTCACAGAGGAAAGCTCCATATTTTTACAACAAAAGAGTAACCTCTAATTTTCATTACTGCAAGTGTTTATAACTATATCTTTATATCTTGATACTGGAAAATATTTAGGTCTTCAGAACGTGAGTTAAAATCTGAAATAGCTCACTTGATTTGTGCTAAATTATTCATGCCTGGAGATAAACAGGAAAATATTCCAGTCTATGACTTCTGCTGTAACAAGTCTCTTATTTAAATCCCTATGATTTTCACTAGTCCATTTCCTGTGAGACTGATGCTCTGTACTTTATTTTTACTGATATTCATCATATACAGAGGAAAACCATATATTTTGTCCTCATTTATCATAATTTTATAAGATGAAAAGGAGAAAAATTACAAAATTTATAAGAAAAACAGAAAAACATTAATAGAGATTTTTATGTGTGTTAGTTTTTTCTGCTTGAAGATAGACAGATTGGTTGCCTTTGAAGGTACATTAAGGTACCAGCAGTCACAGCCACAAAACATTACATTTGTTTTTAAAAAACAATATTAGAGTATATACATCCCAGCAGCAGCAATGCAAGTACGAAAGTTGTACATTTTAGAGCACAGCAGATTGTACTTCAGTTCCATTAAAGTCTGATGACATTCAAAAAAAAAGATCTCTGCTAGGAAGTCCCTACCAGCCCAGTTGCTTCAAATCTGGCCGTTGGGAGTTTGCTGCCTTGGAAACTAGAGGAACAGCCGTTCTGAAGGACGAATTTCTGTGTATTTATTACCTTGTCACTCAAAAGGCCTCACCTCATCCGTGATGACCATCAGTAGAAGCTGAAGAGGGCTGCTGCCATAGCCTCCAGGGGCACATCACAAGTATGCCTTCATAGCTCAAAAGGCAAGATTGCAGCAAAACTGCGCACCAGGCAGCAGGAGTTGTATCCAGCCTCCTTTTAGCAGAGCTTCCCTCCTCAAGACACACCCCCAATCCTTTCTTCTTCCTGCAACACAGGCTTCAGAGATTTTGCTAGTGTTACAGTGGTCTGACATGAATAGAGGTCTCAACTTCATAGTCCAGAGATGCCCCTTGCACCACCTTACTGAAGAATTCCAGTTAATTGGTCTGGCAGAGCAAGGTCACTAAAGGGCAAACAGCTCCTTCGCAACAAACTCTGTCTAATTAGAGAGCCCAGGGCCGCTAACCCAGCAAACCACTAGCTAGTTTTCAGCCTGCACACCTCTGTGACCTTGTTCACATGTGATACCTGAGTGCTGTGCCAGCAGAGGAAAGGAGGAGGAGGAGATAAGAGATCGTAGAATCATAGAACTGTTTAGGTTAAAAAAGGCCTCTAAGATCTTCGAGTCCCCCGGTTTAACCCAGCACTGCCAAGTCTACCATTAGTCCATGTCCCTAAATGCCACAACTACACGTCTTTTAAACATTTCCAGGGATGGCAATTCAGCCACTTCCTTGGGCAGCCTCTTCCAGTGCTTGGCAATCCTTTTCAGTAAAGAAATATTTCCTAAAATGCAATCTAAAACTCCCCTGGTAAAACTTGAGGCCTCTTGTCCTTGTTACTTGAGACAAGAGACAGACTCCCATTTAATAAAACCTCCTTTCGGATAATTGCAGAGAGTGATAAATCTCCCTTCTGGGCAAAGAGCATGTTTATACTGGACAAAAGTGACTGTGGAATCTAGACACCAACACAGTGTTCCAGAGAACTTGAATACAGAGAACTAAAGTGGGCTTGTCCTCACATCCAGCATAGACCTAGTTTTATGAAATTATGACCTTGTGAAATTTCTTTTTCCATGTGACTCAGTCTATCCCAATAACTTCTGAACCAGTAACTAATCACAGACAGATCTGATGGAATAGCAGCTGTCTCAGAGAGACAGTTCCTGAAAACACCAGATAAAGCATCTGGAAGAAGAAGACATAAATTAGTGCCTTTGTGGAGCCAGTCAGCATAGCCTGTCCTGTATGCATCAAGGACTAGTTTGCTTCTTGCCTGATAAACGATGTGGAGGCAGAAATGTTATGGTGGTGGAAGTGGGAGGGCATGGACAGAGATTATCAAGTGAACAGAACATAGTTACACCTATTTGTTATATTATGATGGATGCACACCAGCTCAAGACCAACAGTACACGTGCTAAGAACAGCAAAACCTAAAGTCATAATTTAAGAAATAAAGTAACTTTAAGAAGAAAATTAACTTGAATCAAAATACTTCACCAGAAAATTAATTTTTAGGAATTCAGTATTACTCTCCAAATAAATTTGTTGTTCATTCTAAGGAAAGGTAATTTAGAACCACAGATACATTGAACAGTTTTGTATGGAAGAGATAGTAAAGAGCATCTAACTCTAACCCTCCTGCCATGGGCAGGGACACATTTCACTAGACACGGTTATTCTGAGCCCTGTCCAACCTGGCTTAGAACACTTCCAGGGATGGGACATCCACAACTTCTCTGAGCAACCCCTTTCAGTGCCTCACCACTCTCACAGTCGAGAATTTTTTCCTAATATCCAATCTACATCTACTCTTTCAGCCTAAGGCCATTCCCCCTTGTCCTGTCACTACATGCCCTTGTGAAAAGTCCCTCATCAGCTCTGTTGCTGGTCCCCTCTAGGTACTGGAAGACTGCTTATAAAATCTCTCCAGAGCCTTCTCTTCTCCAGGCTGAACAGCCCCAACTCTCTCAGCCTGTCTCCATAGGACAGGTGTTCCATCCAGCCCTCTTACCAACTCAGTGGCCCTCCTCTGGACTTGCTCCAACAGGTCCACATCCTTCTTGTTTTGAGGGCCTCAGAGCTGCATGCAGCATTCCAGGTGGGGTCTCACAAGAGCAGAGTAGAAATTACCTCCCTCAACCTGCTGGCCATTTCTCCTTTGATGCAGCCCAGGATGCAGTTGGCCTTCTGCAGTTGGCAAGCGCACATTGCTGAGTCATATTGAGTTTTTTGTCCGCAGACACCCCCAGGTCTCTCTCCTCAGGGATCCACTCTCGATCCAGTCTTCTCCCAGCCTGTATTTGTGGTTGTGATTGCCCTGACCCAGGTGCAGAACCTTGCACTTGGCCTTGCTGGACTTCACGAGACTTGCACAGACCCACCTCTCAAGCCCATGAAGGTCCCTCTGGACGGCATCCCTTCCCTCCAGTGTGCCAACCCCACCACACAGCTTGGTGTGGTTGGTGAACATGCTGAGAGTGCCCTCGATCCCACGGTCTGTGTCGCTGACAAAGGTGTTAAACAGCGCCGGTCCCCTGACCCCCGAGGACACCACTCATCATCCCACTGGGACATCGAGCCATTGACCACAACTCTGAGCGCAACCATCCAGCCAATTCCTTATCCACTGAGTGGTCCATCTGTCAAATTCATGCCTCTCCAATTTAGAGACAAGGGTGTTGTGCANGTGTCTGTTGCCCTTCCCTCATCCACCACTGCTGTAACCCCATCACAGAAAGCCAGAAAATTTATCAGACATGATTTGCCTTGAGTGAAGCCATGTCAGTTGTCATCAATTACCTGATTATTTTCCATGTGCCTTAGCATAGTTTCCAGGAGGAAACTGGGTGAGACTGACCAGCCTGTAGTTCCCTGGGTCTTTCTAATTTCCCATTTTTAAAACAGGATTGTTGGGGGTTTTTTTAATTTTTTTACTTTACATTTTACTGAAGTTCCTCTAATTTTTCCTACCTCTTTTTTCTATGTCTTGAAATAAAAAGGTTCCTTTTCCATCTTTTTATTTAAAAAGAACTCTTGAGTTTTTCTGTTAGCCCACACATGGCTAACAGGGTTTCATTCATTTTTCTGCTGCAATTAAGGATCATCATTTGTGGTTTTGTTAAACGCATATAGTGGAGACATTGGCAATGTCTACAGTAAGAATATATCATATCTTAATATGTTTACTTCTGAGTTTAATAAAATACGTTTCCTGCCGTGCACATGATTATGGAACACAATTATTTTGACCAGGAATGAAAGTTGTCGCTTGATCTCAATTAATTAGAAAAAGTTTCCCAGTTCAGCAGCATGTGCTGGCATGGTGAATGTTCATAAAAGTTCAATTTCAAAAAGATAAAATAAAAAAAACAGGTTTTGAATAACCTTGGAAGATTTTAACACTTTAGAAAAATGTTGCTTAAAACTATTCCTTACACTGCTTGTTCCACACGATAAATATTATGCCTTGCTGTCCTATTCCATGGAGACTCTTTTACAGCACTTAGTCTTTCCTACTTTAGTCTTTCCTATTACCTGTGGATCCATAGGGCATGTCCAGGCTTTCATTCTATCATAGAAACAATGCATGAACAGGGCTTATATCTGGTCCGGGAAGCTGAGGTGCAGGTATAGGTGTATAAGTCAAAAAGTACTGCATAAAATTCCTCTTAATTTGGACAAATGTTTGGATTGATATGAAATAAAAATGTTTATTTAGATTTTGGACATTTTAAAAATTCCTTCAAAATGAGGAAATGTTGAAATACAGGTGGAAATATATTTTGAAATACATTTCATTTTGAATTAGTGAATTTTTTTTCTTTTCTCAGATATTTTGCCAGTTCTTTCTTCCTTTTTTCGGCAGGCTGAACATTTTTCAGAAAGAGAACACTTTAACAAACTGTTGTGATTGTGCAAAGTCTTCTTTTTTCAGTGAAAAGGATCACCCAGATTAATTGCTGTGCAGTAGAATCCCCATTAATCAGACTTGTGGGGAGTGTGTTCCTCTTTTCCCTCCTCTCTCCCTCCCTCCATTGCCTCTAGATGTTCTTTTGAGGAATTTCTTATCTGCAAACTTAAATATAGTCAAAGCCTCTATTTCCTTAAGGCTCTCTGCCTCTTTTATTTTTCTTTTCAAGTGGATGAAATAGCCCCAGGATTCTGGCAAGTTATACAATTCACTAAAACCTTCTGTCCCATTTACTTTTTAAATTCTGGATATAGTCAAGTGTCCAAGCATGGAAAGAGACACTACTGCACTTCTGCCTGGGATCAGGTCACAAAGGATGATTATATTCTTAGAATAGGTATTCTTCCCAAACCTACTGTTCTCTACAAAAGTCTAACACTCTGAAGGGCCAAATTTCTGCCTGCAAAACACAAGTGGGAGAGGAAAGGCAGTACCCTGTGGTGGAGGGGAAGGGCAGTGGGCTGTGCTTAGCCCCAGCTGGTGTGGGTGGGAATGAGGTATGTAGCAAGCACAGCCTTGACACCCTCAGCCCTGCCTCACAGCTTCAGTTTCCACCCTCATTTGCCTTTCCATGAGCCCAGCCAGAGCCCTGCAGTCATTATATGCTCCCCTCCATTTCTTCTCCAGCATGCTGGAAATCCTCTCTCTCCATCCCTCAGCTGACCCAGGAGCATCCTAATTCTCTATTTCTTAACTCCTAAATCTCTCAGCAACCCCATCTCCCTCCCTCTGGCCTCCAGCTCGGCTCTCTGCCACTGCATGTCCTGATCCTCGTGCCCAGAGGTCTCAGCTGGGGCCCTCCAAGCACCTCGAGCAGAGCAGAGCCTGGGCTGCTCTGCAGGGAGCAGCAGCCACCGAGAGCACTTACGGGAATTTATCCAAGATGGAAACTCTGGACTTTCTGAAGGCAGGTTCTTTTTTTCCTTGCCACACTCAACACCTTTTCCACTTGGCTTTAAAAAAATATTAACTGAAAAGTAGGGACAGATTCTCTGTGAATACATTGAAAAACACAGCTTTCATTTTATTTAGAGCACAACACCTAAAAAGACCACTCGAAAGTACTTTTCTCATTTTCTCAATTAGAACAGCTGAAAACTAGTGCTGACCTATAGTGTTCAAGAGGTATTTGCTTTCTTTCTCTGAAATACTAGATTTTTAAGCCAGCAGACTGCAGAACATTAACAGCTCTGTTAGGCAGATGCAAGGCGTTGCTGCCGTGGCAGTGCCGGCTAAGAACACTAGATGGTCCCTGTGATCCAGTTTTACACTTCAGAGCTTCCATAGTTTTCTCAGCAAATACAATCATGGCATGTCCTTGCAGCCAAGGGGGAAAAAAAACAATGTTGGCCATCGGAAGTTACCACCCAGAACCACATCAAGAACTGCAAAAGTAACCATGATGGTTTTCTCAGCCTTTATAACTAGGGAGCGACGTGGCACTCTCAGTCTCCCAAACAGAGCAGCACAGTCCTTCGGAAAGTTCCTCAAAAACAATTGGCCAGAGGTTTTTCCCTGAATTTGGATACACCCTGTAATACAGAGTGGTAGTTAGGCTGAAAAAGACTAGATGAAAAAGAGAATATAAATATACAATAGAGAGGTTTTGAAAGCAATGGTATGTTGGGTTTTTTTCCCACTCTCAGATAGTAAGTTTGCACAAGGTAAGGGTTTAATAAAGAAAGCAGCAGTTCCCCATCTTATTTTCAGAATTAAAGCTGTGGAATTCATAAAGAATCAGTTGACCTTAATTTATTGTGCAAATAGTCTTTGAGCCATGTGTTCAAGATTTATTTGTGGAGATCCCACTCAAGGTTTAGAACACTTTTTTCTGATATCACCTGGTTTTTGCAATGTGAGAAGTTAGAAAATATTGTTATTTTTCAAAGCTATAGTCCTTGTAGTAATCAGACACATTTTTCCATTCAAAGTCATGCTTGATCTCAGTTGCATTATATGTTTGGACATTTTAAATGTCTTCAAAGGGTTAATTAGGAATAGGTATCCTAAGTCAACCCTTACTGAAATTTTCCAGATATACCAAAGTGATTCCTGTTAAATGGGTCACCATCAAATTTAAAGGAAAAGGTCAGTCAGGAGGAGCCTGAAAAGAGATGCAAAAGCCTGCTGCCTTGCTACTGTGAAAGAAAAGGAACCAGAAGATATAAATCATACAAGGATTCAGCTGATGCTATTGATTTTAAAAAATCGGCTCTGAAAGAAAGTCCCCCCCTTAGCTTGCTTGGGAGTGAGAGGAGTCAGAAAATGTAGGGAAATGCTTTTATTTCCATGTGGTGTGAGCATCAAAACTCTGGGAGGATGGCAAACACTGCTGTCAGTTCCTGCAGCCCGTCCCTCCTGTTTTCCTACCTCCCTGTCTGCCACATTCCTCCTGCTCGAAACCAGCCCCCCACACCATGGACACGCTGCTGCTCCTCCGTCTGAAAGGGAGGAGGACTGGGCACCAGCCCCAAGAGCTGTCTCCAAAATTTTGGATTTCCTTCCGCTCAGGCTGTGGCCAACGTGGATGAATTTGCCGTGAGCACTACAGACAGAGAAAAGTCTTGCCTGGAAAGAGCTGCACCATTTTGCCACGATGTCTATGGCCTCACTGACAGTCAGCACAGTGATCCCAGCTGGAATACCTGCACCCACACCTCACCCAAAGGTAACAGGTACTTTGAACAGTATATGTACAAACAATGGTTAGATTTCCTGACAAAAATCAGGAAAGTCCCTTTGAACTTGGGAGAGGAAAAATTGCTTTTTTCAGTATTATGTCTCTGACACTGGAGAACTGGGAAATATAGGCTATAACCTGCCACCCCTTTTACAACCCATCTTCACAAATAGATCAATCACAAAGTATAACCTACATCTGGGAGACCTTCTCAGATCACAATTTTGATCATATTATATGCAGCAATTTTTATGTTACGACCCTAAAATTGTGACCTGTTTCTTCCTCGGGTCAAGTTAGTCTTCCTCTGATTATTTCCTCTCACACTACCTGAAACCCTCTTCTGTATAAGACCTCTTTGAATGCTGCTCATGCCTTCTGCCAGCTCATTGCTCTACTGTGCTGATGAATTGTCTGTCACACCTTCCTTCCCTGAATTGTGCCTCCATTATCACACCCTGCTCAGGATAATTCTTGACCCTCTGAGTGTGTTGATTTTTATTGGGTTCTCACACCTGCCTTGCCCTAGTCTGACTGCCCTGGCATTGATCATCTCTGATTTCTCATCACCATCCAGAAAGCAGCTAGAAGTCCCAGCACCCTGCACTCCCTGTTGAAGGTGCTTTGGTTTCTGTAGGTTTTCTACATTGTGTTTTGGGTAGGAGCCTGGGAAGGCCAGGGAGAAGACACTTATAAACTGCATATCTCAGGTCCATTACAGGACTTTCAGCTGGGGAGCAGGATAATGAACTAGAGCTGAAGTTCAGTTGGTCCACAGCATTTCAGAAAGAACACATGAGCCAGACAAGGTTGGACTGCCACCATTAATATTTAGGATAGTTGGCAGGTGTTCACATACTCACATCAAGTCTTTATCCACTAAATCTACATTTGGTGCATAAGTGTACTACTACCTGCAGCTGTTTAGGACATACAAACACTACTATGCAAATACACTTTCTCACACATGGTGCCTAGGAAAACATAGATGCTCTTATGTGTATCTACAGATATTTTTTCTCTGCCAGGGAAATTGATAGAGTATCATTAATAACAAAACCAGCATTTCTAGGCTAAATTTTAGAGGTTTGTTCACACACAGTAGAGTATGTGTAGCCTCAAAATAAACATCTTCCAGAGGTATTCAGCTCTTTGTCTCTCACATACATGTAAGCATATACCTTATACACACAGACACACACACACACAAACATATGTCAACACACTTTATACCAAATATAGACAGACACATTTTGGGGTAAAGGCTTCCCATTTAATCAGACATTACCTCAAATTTGTCTGTATGTAGCTATTAAGTTCTGACCCTGTTGTTTTATCAGTCCAGGGGACGGCTGGACCCTCGTCACCAGGATATGTGAAATGGAGGGAATGGGAAAACTGGCTCAGTCATTCAAGGAGTGCTCAGGCATCACAGAAAAGGGAACATTCAGAGTCCTGGAGGATTTAGTTATAGGAAGAAAGATAGAGGTGGAGTGGCAGCATGAAAGTCAGAGCAGGAAGGCTGGGTTCCATCCTGGGAAGTGCCTGCCATGAGAGGAAGGGGTGACGGACGGTCTGAGCACAGAGGCAGCTCCATGCTTGACAGAAGGATGTTCAGCAGCCTTCAAACTACCTTGCAACAGGAGCACCAGCCTGCAAACAGGGAATCAGAGAGACCAGGGAAGATGAGTGCCATGAACTAGGGCTTGCCACAGACTTCACAATCTGAGCTTAGATGTTGCCTCCAGTTGTGCATCCCCAGAATATTACAGCTAGTAGTCCCCAGAATACAAATACCTGCATCTCTGTATTGCAATGCCCTGGCATTATTGGCATGTTCTCTTTGCCAGCTCTCATTATTTTATTTAGAGAGAAAGGTAAGGATGTTCAACAGGAACCCACTGAATGCTGAAAGGCCTCATGGTTGTAATACCATAACACTTGCAGAATGTTATCTAGCATCTGAGAGGACCCAGTACATGAAACCATTCTGCTGCTCCTACCAGATGAACTGTCTCAAGATTGCATGGTATTAAATAAGTGTGTGGTATTAAGAAATAAATAAAAATTAGTCTAAGAATCAGCTGATGGGTCCATGTTGATGATCAGAAAAAGTTTCACAATACTTAAAAATAAATACAAATAAAATACTATTTTCTGATTTGTGGCAAAGACTCAACTAAAAACTTATTTAAATAATAATATTTATGTTTTGCAGCAGTATGCTAGAAATATCAAAATGCTTTATGAATGTGTCCCTAGTTTTATAGATTATGAAGGCACAGAACTGGTGCTTGCCCTTTCTTGAATCTAGATGACATGATGTTTTTCCATTCTGACTTGCCCCAAGGCTCACACCAATAAAAAGCACAGGCCTTCAGGTTACAGGCCATATTTGCAGTAACTCAGACACCTGAAAACTCTGGATCATTTCACCAGGATTACCCTTCTGTGGCTCCTTTGACCAATTTTGCTCATCCATGTTCTTCAGCCCTTGCAGGAAAAACTTAAATGGAAGTGAGCAGGATCTTCTTCTAAGGAAGGATCAGCTATGGTCCTGAACAATAGATTAACTTACATGACTTCTCTGATTTCCCAAATTTCAGAAAAATTGTTATAAAAAGAAATGCAAAAATTTGAGGCAGGGCTATTATCAAAAAAGCAAAAGCAGGAGTTTGGGAATGTAGTTGTTCTCTCAGGGTGCTACTGAAGCACAAAGAAAAGTGCTAAGTAGTAGGGATAATTTGGGGTTTATGAAAGCCATCAGGTTTTACTGGGAAGGAGACGGAGATGTTTAAATCTCCAACCAGTAACTTCCATTCTGGTACAGTTAGGGGAACTGATTTGCTGATATCTGATCATATCTGAGTTGATGCTTCCATTACCGCTGGGTAAGCTCATTAACTGGATGCTCTGCAAGGTCTTAACAAGGTTTTACAGTCAGAGAGAGAGATGAAGACTCCTACAGAGATACTCTGGCTGACTTCCCAGGAGCAGCTCTGTAACGTAGCTGGTCTTCCCCAATACTGGCCTCTGCATTTTTCCAGTATTTTCTCTTCCCTTCCCTTCCACCGCCTACTCTTCTCAGTTTGAGTTCTGTTATCTCTATTATGTGCTCTCTCATTCTCTGGCTTTCCTCAAGCATTTATTTAATTCTAGTCTGTATTTATCAGCTGCCCAAGGAATTTCATTCAGTCCTCCCTCCCACTTCCTCATAGGAAACTAAGGTGGGTCGGGACTTTTCAAGGACTGGCTCCATTTGGTATGGGTGTCCCGCTTCCCCAGTGCAAAAGGCATCAGCTGTTCTGTAGGGGAGTGCTCCCTGATGTAACTTACCCCAGCTGCAAAGAGAGGTGACCTGGGATAAGGATGGAGGAACAGCTGCAGGAGGATTTAGGAGCAAGAAGTTCACAAAATTCCACCAACCATATTGGCTAGGAATATTTTAAGAAAATTAGATGACCCTAAATCCCAAGGTACCTTCAGTTTGAGAAACAAATTCTACTTATGTTAGATCAAAGTAGGTCCCTGATGAAATCCTGTTGGATTTACCTTCCCATAAAAGACAAAGCAGCCATGGCTAGAGGGCTGAATGCTTCTGATTTTCATTGCTGCAGGGATATCCAACAGAGACAGAGAGAATTTAATGTTCTGAAGCATCTTTCCTTCCCTCTACATGCTTTTGCCCTTTCTCAGAAATTCTGAGAAACTTCTGCTGTTGTTTGCTAATCACTTTTTTTTTCCGAGATCCTGATGATATTCCCAGAGTTGTGCCAAAAGGCCCCTGCATCTGATTGCATATTATCAATTCTCTCTGCGGTACTTGCCAAACCATTACATTGTTCTTCCTTCTTGGCACCTTCTTAAATATTTCACCAAACATCCTGAAGACAATAACCCCCATTGTGACAAATCTTCAGCGGGCTGGAGGGCTCTCTTTTTCTTCCACACCACCCCAACAAACTCTTGGCATAGCCCTCTTGTCACAGAATCATGCCTCACAATCATCCACAGTCCACTCCCACTCATACTCTGCTTTTCTAAATACAGCTTCCAAGCCCCCCTGCCCCCTACGCACATTACATACATTTCTGACTTCATCATGCAGCACATGTATTTTTTTGGTGATGAAACTAAGACAAAAGAACAGAGAGTAACAATTAAAAATGTTCTTAGTGCAACACAACACCTAAACAAAAACTTTCACAGTGATTTGTGTGTGTGTTTATGATTAAGGGCCAAGCTGATTCCCAAGGCCTCTCTCACCTTGGGTAAAGTGGACTGTATCGAGTTATGTATCAAATAATCAGCAGGGTTTATCAGCGCTGGGATGTGCTCTGTGTTTTCCAAAAATATTGACTGGGAAATTAGGGGCTAAGGGAGAAATGTGAAATGGTGCTAAGAAAATGTGCCTGCCATACACTCAAACAGAAATTAACTGAGGCTGAAGATGTGGGAAATTACTAGCATTTCAGTGTGATATGCATTAATTTGAATCTTTATTCCTTAAATTCTCTTTCTTTCACTGGTAAATGCAGAGCTGTAAGAAGAATTGCTAGAGCTGAGATAGCTTTGTGAAAAGGGAGAAAATCTCTGACAGGACATGCCTTTCTGTGTCCCTTGCCCTGGCTCTGCTCCACAGAGCGTCCACGTAGTCAGCGGGCTGCACACCAAAAATGAAAAAGGGGGAGGAAGGGAGAAGGAAGGATGGACAGAGGGAGGAGCCCAACTAGGCAGTTACTGAGCTGCATAATTTTTCTTCACCCCATTCTAAGGACAGGGAAAAAAAACTCAGGAAAAGCTGCTTGAAGCAGGACTAACTCTCAGTCATCCCCACTTCTCTCCAGTCACAGTGCTAGCAGTGGGCCAGACACCAGCACCGTGTGGCCACAGGCTCTGCTGAGCAATCCCAGCCCCTGGAAACAAGACAACCTGGCAGCAGGGGAGAAAGATGGGTATGGATATCTGGGAAAACAGTTACAAATTCTGTTTGCAAAGCTCTGGCATTGTTCTTTTTTTCCCTTTGTGCCTGTGAGGAATGGTCCTGGACATACAGCTCCTGCTTCTGGTTTAGCTGCTCATTTTCATCCTCTGGGATGACAATTGCAAAGAGCCTCATGATTTTTATGTCAATAACAAGGGAAAAAAGAATGACTGCTTGTTGCTGTTGGGGCAAACTACTTCCACAGACACAAAGCCAGCCCTCTTCTACTGCATGAAACAAAAATGCTTGAAGAAATGGAGCACACACAGTTCGAGTTTAATGAAAAGCTGCAAAAGGGAAAATCTGGAGGAATTCCTTTCTCTTGCTCACCCATGTACTCACTTGCAAGTGACTACAGGCTTGCAGCAGAGAGGTGTTTTCGTTGGGAAAGATCCCGGCAGGCTGATTGGGTGGGCCATTACCCTTTGAATAAATGCCAAATCCAGCAGTCTAGTAAGGAGGAAATTTAAAAAAAAACTTTTCTGCTTCAGGCCTAAATCAACAAAAACTGGAGTACACATCTTGAAAGTAGAATTGACAGGGTCCAGGTGTGAAGCAGGTGTAACTAAGATTTCCCTCCACTCCCCTACACATCTGAAAGCTCTTCTTTCCTATTAAAGTCAAAACTGTTTTGCAGAAGTCTGTTTCTTTTGCATTCAGCAACAATATTTCCCACTAGACCCTGTGCAGAGTCTGCTAGAGCTCAGCATCAGGGCATGTGGCACCCACTCTCTCCACAACCCTCCTGCCACTGTAGCCTCAAAGCTGCCTTCAACCCTCCCTGCTCTGTGCCTCTTGATAGAGAATGTGAAAAGAAATTATGAGTGGCTAAGTAAGAAGCAGCTGGGGAGTCGTGGCAGGAAAACACTGACCACAAATTCAAAATGTGGTAAATTGAATCAATTAGCAGGAAAATTATTTGTAATTTAATGATCTAGTCTAATTCTAGACATTCTCATAGCACAGGAAATGTTCTGGACTATGAACTGACCTGTTTCTAGTGCAGTCATTATTTCAACCTGGAACAGTTTATTTAGGCTGCATGACCTTCCTGCTTCGTGCCTAGTCAATTAATTTTGGGTGGACAGGAAAACAGTTCACGAATGTCCAAGGTTCAAGTGTTTGTTATCAAGGATGCAGTTCGTTTTCTAACATCTTTAAATGCAGTCACCTATGGAAAAGAGGCTGTTCCATAGTCATAATCAGTAGAGACTGGCACACAGCAGACATGCACCCACATAATTATAGGTAGGGACACACACATATTTATAGGACTAGGCAAATACCTAGGACATGCTTTCATAGAAAATGTGTTTCTCAGTTGTTTGTTCTTAGCACTTTAGGCAAAGGTCAGTCTGACTGACAGCGCATAGTTGGAATATGGGCCAAAATAACAGAAATAATTGTAAAAAATCTGACAGCTAAATTCAAGGATGGCATGTGATCCATATATCCTTATAACCAGGGTCAAGGGACTCAAATCCTTCCTTATGTTCAAGTAGAAATCAGTTCTTAGTTTCATGGCATTGGACTACGGAATAGCCACTTCTTAGAAGTCTAAGGCAGGTGGAGGAGCAGGAAGCAGAGCTATTATTCCCTTTTACACCTTTTCCAGATTCCCACTAATTTTAATTTCTTACTGCCAGAAGCTGGAGGAGAACACATTGCTCTAAAAATCTGTTTTAATTAGATTCAACAGCTTTATTTCCAATTCTTTTGTTTTCCATCTATTTTTACTGTTCATATAAATCCTCACATAAAACCCTCAGTTTTTAAATTTCATTTAAATTATGTGAATGTATAATCTTTATATAGAGAAAAAGGAAAATGAAAGACAACTATATTGAGCCCCCTTTTTAAAAAAATGCTGATAAAACGAGTGAGTCTGCCCTCATTATTATTTGTGACCAATTACCTGGTTTTTAAGTCATTAAAGGAAATTGATCTTGCTGCAGAAGTTGTGCAGCAGAGGGTCTGGTATAAATTCTTGGCTTGGACGTGGAGGGGTCACATGAGGTACATACCATATTGCCTGCTGAGGAAGTGAAAAGCAGCAACTCCCTAGGGCTTGCGTTAAAGCAGCTACAAGAGACTGTTAGGATACAGAGGCTGCATAAACATCCATCGTCCCAGCCCTTTGCACTGAGTGAAGCAGTGTGAATGTGGACCAAGTGAGTGAAGCAGGCCCCTCACTCAGAGATGGACAAAGGAAGGTTTGGACAAGAGGGAGATCCCCACTGCTGCCACTTTTTGGCGAGTCTAACTACCATGCCTGGCCCTGCGGTCCAGTTAGATCTGAGCAGACTGGCCAGACTCTATTTGAAATTTGCACTCTATCATTTGGAAGAGCTGTATTTGGCATGCAGAGGCTGAGGCCTGAACTCCTCTTGTTGATCCTAAATAGCTGTTGTTACTGACAGCCACGTCACGTCTCTTACCTCAGCTTGCAGGTTTCAATTTCAGATAATTCCCTGTCATCTTCATCCCACAGATCGTTGCCTTGCTTCGGCAAAGCACTTAGGAAATATTTTCCATGTAGGTCTGTTTGCATTAGACAAAAGTCACATCTCTAAATTAGATGTTAGCTTGATTTTGCAGTTGGTTTTGCTTGATAGGCACTGCAGTGACTTCTATATTAAACAGTCTATAGTCTACACTAGGGTAGCACAGAAGGCAGACAGTTCTGGAGCTGCTTTAGGGAGAACTGATGTGCACAATGAATGTATATAAAACAGGAGATGAATGATTCTCTCAGACTAAAATTAAAGTGCTTTTGAAGCTGTGAAATTTGAAGCTATTGCACAGGCTCTCGTACCTTTCCTTTGCAAAAGGCTAAATTTACAGTATAGCACACAGTTGTTCTGGCAGCGTTTCACTTTCTACACTTCTGCCAATAGCTGAATTTAATTACTGTTGCATTTATGGAAATACTTACCAACCTAGAGGAGCTACATATGAATTTCATCAGCTTCATATAAAATGAAGCAAATGCAGAGATGTTGGCCTATGGAAACAATGTTTATGGAGAGAAGTTTTAAACTGAGACTTGCACAACTGCCTCTAAGTTCCATTTCTTTCCCTCTCTGGTTCAAATGAATTTTAGCATGCATGAAATAATGCAAGATTGTGGCTGAGGAAAATAAACTCTTCTTCCTACTGCAGTGGAGTAAGCAGTTCCTCCCATGTTGAAAGTGGTGAAGTCAATAGGGGAGAAAAAGGTGCTGAAGTTTTCAAGTGCAACAAGGGTGAACTGTACCCCCACTCTTACAGTGTCTCTGGCAGTAGTTTTGTGCAAAAAGCACTAAGAGCAGGCATCTTGCTCATTCCTCTTTAATCCAAATAGCAGCTGCATCAGCTCATTTTCCCTCCCATTCACAAGGCGGGATGGCTTGTGCAGAGCTCCACAGACACAGTCCTAGCACCTAAGAGAGAGGCTCCTTGCAACTTCTTTCTGTTAAGGTCATATTTTGGTAGATTCCTTTTTGTTCTCTGCTCATCTGGTACAGCCCCACTGTGTGAAAGCCATGCCTCTGCAGTACCACATTTCGGGGGGACATCAGTCCCTGCCATTTTATAGCACAGTGCATTACATTTAACCTCGTAAGGCCAGTGCGCAGTGAAATGTGTTGCCGTACAGAACACCCTGGCCTGAGATCTGCAGGGAAATTGGTGTAGAGGATGTATGAACGTGATGGCCTAAAAAGCATAATGCTTGCAGGCCTTCCCATATCTGTGCCCTGTAGCTGAGTGTCTGCCTTTTCACTGGTCTCCAGGTTTGCCCTGTGCTTGACATAGAGTGATGCAGTTACCACCAGGGAAGGGGACAAGGCAAATAAAAGCAGTTTCATTTAATTTCATTTCAATTGCAGTTGTCAGTACTCCAGAGCATAGTTATCTGACAAACAAAAACCTAATGAAGATGCATCTCTCTGTGGATTTAGGGTAGGACAGATCATACCTCCTTGACATTTAAAATGTCAGTGGAACTAAGATAGACAGATAACACAATTAAAAATATGATTGCCATTGGTAATTTGAGTTATATTTATCATGAATCAATTACTCTAGGTACTGAGTCAATAGAAACATGGAAAAGCTAATTTCTTAACATTGATTTTAGCTGGATTTAGATCAGCCTTCTATGCTAGGAGAGCAATTTATATTAGAGTGCAACTCAGTCACTCTATAGGAAAATTTGGGTGTAGAAATTGGCAGTAGAAATCCATTTTTTTTTCATTACTTCTTTACTTTACTACTTACTACCATTACTTTTTTACGTGAGAACTTAAAGCATGTGACTGTAGTAGTAGAAGAAAATAACTGAGTACTAATATCAGTAGCATAGAAAGTCCTCTACAGTAGCAAGAGGCTGACAAATGATTCAAGACAGGGTTTGGGCACCTTTAGGAAAAGGAGTGACAGTAAACTAATCTATTGTATATAAGAGAACCACTAAATAAAAAATAAATTTTAAAAAGGAAAAAATGTGCCCCCCCAAAAAAACCCAAACCCTAAATAAACAAATTAAAAAGTAATAGAGAAAAGGCTGTAGTGAGATGAAACAGAAAAATGTACAGGATTGAACTGTAAGTGATGATACTACAATGGGAACATAATAATAAATATTTGGACTGAATGAGTTAGGCATTAAAATATTTTCTCTAATGCAATTTGATTGATTATTTAGTACATTCAAGGTGATGCATATGTGGCAAGTTGGCAAGCAAGTTCTCATTCCTCAGCTCCCAGAGATAGGAATAAAAATGATTCCTTTATATTTATCCCTTATATTCCCTTATATATATCCCACTATTATGCCTTATAATAGTGAACAAATTCTTCTGTTGTCAGAAAGGCTGCAGGTAACTGTATATATGTTAATTCAATCAGGCTGAATTTTAATGTGTTGAACTTTTACAAACTGTCTTTATAAAAAATAATGTAACCTCGGGTTATTACTGTCACTATAAACACAATCTAGTGGTAACTATCATTAGCATTTTTTGTTACCCTATTTCTCTCTAAGGTTCAGTAAACAAAAATCAACTGCTTTCATTTAGATAAATCATTAAGTGGCATAACAGCAGTGTTTTTGTAATTAAAGATGCAGAGGACACAAAAAAGGACATAATTCCAATCACACAACAGTTCATATAATCAAATAGGGAAGTTGAACATCAGACAGTGGATTTGATATTTAATCCTGTAAATAATGCCAGCACTTAAAAACACAAAGATAAATGATATGTTAATAAGTTTAAGCTAGAAATTATCAGGCTTGTAAACATCAGATCAATCAAGTTCAACATTCCCCAGTACAATAAAGTTATTTTGGAGCAACAGCTACAGATCTCTCTTTTATGAACAGACTGGAAGCAGAGGCCTAACAGAAGCATCCTCTGTCTTGCAATAATGGCTACTGAAGAAGTTGATAGAAAGAACTGTGGGACAGGTCATGTTTAGAGTTAAGGCAGATTAAGTGTGGCTGTAAATCTGCCAGATGGAACTCCCTTCATAGGTGTGCTAAGCATGAATCATCCATAGCAACTATCACAGGGGTTCATCAACCCCAGCTCATAAAAGCTAGAAAAATACTTCCCTTTAGTGGACAGACATCCAGGACACATTCTCTCAAAAGGTCCTTTTTCAGGTGCTAAATTCATATGCACATATCTGACTTTGAGAAGCCTCAAGATAGATGAGTTGAACTCTATCCTATGTGTTATGGTGGCTCCATCTTGGGCTGCAGAAAGTATTGAAAAAATAAGTATGTAGCCCAAATTTTAAAATTTGAGTGAATGGCATACTAATGGATCTGACATTCTATTCAGTAGCTTTCAATTATTTCATTTAATCCCACACTAAAGGTAGGCCATTTCTTGTCCTGGCTTGCTAGCATGCCTTTTTCATCTCTTCTGTTAAGGAGACATGAGTTGGTAATACCTTTCTCCAGCAGCGCATGTGCAGGATGAGAAAACTGAAGAGAAACTTCAGAGAACAGAGAAACTAAACAGAGAAACTAAATTCTCTCTAACTTTGTCTAACCAAGAAAAAAATCCCCAGGTTTAAATATGAAGGCTTGAATGACACGTCAGCTTTCTGTGGAGACTTGACTAAAAACAACGCTCAAAACATATTTATAACATTTCTTTAAAAATGAAAGAGAGCAAGGGGGACAGAAAGAGTGTGAGTTTCAGGCGGAAAAGACTGAGACAGCTGCTGGACTGTTTTCAGGCTGGCAGTACAGAAGCATAACTAAAACCAGAAGCTGCAGAATCTGAGGAAGGATAAATGAGCAAGAGGAAGGAAAAGAAGCTGCTTACCAAACATCCTGAGAGTAAAGAAAGTCTTAAATTTATTACCAAGATGAGTTTTATCATATATCTCTAGGTAACATTGGAATTCATATTTTAAGTGTAGAAAAAAGTACTTTCAACTTAAAGGGTTTTTTCCTAGAAAAGGCACGAAATTTTACAGATATTACACTTATTACCATTCTGGTTCCCAAAACAACTGATGAATAGCATACTGAAGTGTAAAAAGTCCCTCAGAGGAAGGAGAGGTGTTGGTTGTGTCATCATTTTGACATAAATTTCTTTGTGCAGAAGAGATGTAATGCTCCTTAACCAAAACAGAATCATGCTACCATCAGTCCCACTGCCCAAGGAGCAAAGCATGCTGACATCCTGAAAGGGAAAGGAAAAGCTTTCCTTTTTAGGGTAACAAAATAACCACTTGTATTTCACAACAGAATTCATGGAGGCCATCAGATTGCTTAGTAGCATCTGGACCCACCCAGTGACCCCAGAGGGTAACAGCCCGGCAGGAAAGGGCTCCATCTCGCCTGACTGAGGTGTACCATTATTCAACTAGAACTTATTCCTAGGAATAAAAAATATAGCATAGGTAAGTTCACTCCCTTTTTCTTGGGCCATTTTAAAATTCAAACTGGTGAATGAAAAATTGTGCTGCTTAATTGACATGAAAATGCCAGCCATTTTTTTAATTATTACAAAGTGTGACCATTAATGGGGCATGAAAGGACAAGAATGAGCCTAAATAATATTAACATTGAGGGACCTGTAGGATAAGGCTTAAAGTTTTGCAAAGTGTTCGTAGGATTCAGTTATACAACTCTCCATCTCCTAAGGGATTACAGGTGGTCTTGCCTGAGATACGAATGTTTCTGAAAAATCTCACGATGGATGGAGGGAATTCAGAGTATCCTTGATACTTCTTTCTTCTTGGTTTTTCCATTGTTTCTACACCCAAATTTCAAATGAGGCTGACAACTTTGGGATTCCTTAGATCTAAAAGTATTGTTATGCAGTTGTCTATGAAGCAAGGTTTGTAGAAGAGTTAATATCTCTTATTAGCATATCCATGATAAATACAGGCTGGGAAATGTAATGCAATCAATTAGACAATTTGAGGAAAGAAGGATAACTGCTATCTATGGAGAAAGAGGATGTTACCAGGTGATGAAATAGGAGCCTTTTACCTACATATATGGAGCACTGAGAGGAAAAGAACAGATAAATTTGTGTCAATGAGGAGTTAAATATATGTGAAGGATAAGAAAAATTAGAATGTGCTACAAAGTCAATATCTCTGCTAGAATCCTTGATTATGATAGACAACATCCTCATGGACTGCAGTTCCAAGTCTTGTATTTCAAGGAGATTTTTGTAAACCTACCCACCAGACCCTCTCAATTATCAGAACTGACAGGTCAAAAATAGAGCACTTGTATTTTAAAAATATTCCCTCACTGCCTGCTCTATGTTCATGTTCTTGGTTTACTGAGTGAGTTCTTGCTATTCAGTGTACAGCAATTGCTTGGTGTCTGGGACAATGCTCTGTACGGACACTTAGGGCACTAGAAGAAGTACATAAATCTCTAGGGAACTGCATGTGTTTCAGCTTTGAGTTTGCCATCAAAGACATTTCATATGTGCCGTGCTTTTATTGTTACTGGCACAGAGCCACAAATCTCCCCTCCTTTGCAGCACTCAAGAATGTTGGATGCACAGCTGTGTTTCCACTGCTCTTTGCTGCATTCTGACAAAGGAAGGCAGCAAATCCACACAGGGAGATGCTCACAATCAAATTCAACACGCATTAATGCTGTTGGATCAGCAAGAATCAGCAGTGTTCATTTTTCTCTTAAAAGTGAATTAATGAGGCAGTTTTGCCAGACAGCAACAGAGAGTTCCCAGCCATGTGCCAAACCTAATGTTCTTGAAATGTGTTCCACAAGCCCAGCACACCCATCTCTCCATGGGGATGAGAGAGGTGTGATCTACACAGATCTATATCCTAAACCTAAATGTCTTGGAACACTTGCAAAGAGCTATAGAGTAGAAATCACTTCTACCACCACAGATCTGTAACAGTACATCTGTTGCAGTGGGTGCCTTCAGGAAGTAGTTCCTGAACAAAACTTCTTTCTTCACGCTTCTGTTGCATTATTTACAGTCTTAAATATGTAGTTTGTCCTAATTTGGCCAGTATTTAAAATCAATTGTGCTTTGGAAATATAATAATATTCACATTTACTCTACAAAAGAAAACAGTTTGTTAAAAGGCAAAAAAATCTAGAACCATCTCAGCTAACTGGCATCCTATTGGAGTACCTCTTTTCCTCTTCCTGTCTACAATTTTTGCTTAAGGAGCTCGCCTGTCTATATTCCTTCTGTCATGTTCTGGGATGAACATTGTAAGACTTTATTTTATTTTTTACCAGCTATCACATTTTCTTTACAGCTTTTTCAACGTGTAGACAATTTCAAAGCCACTGCAGATGTAGTCCTGTCATAGTTCATACTTTGATTCTGACTGATGAGGTACTGATATCATGCTGCAGTGAAATGTCAAAATACCAGCCCCAGATGATTGCCTAGGTGTCCTTTCACTATTATAGCTGGAGGCCTTGTTCAGACACAAATTCCTTTGTTGTTGACATCCACCTTTAGAGAAACAAACTCTACCCTGGGACTTCCAAATCAGAAAATGTGCTGAGTTTATATAGGAAAACAGAGCATAGGAGGGGATCAGCGGGTTCAATGAGCCAGTTCCAAAACATAAATTACAGTGTGATAGATGTATATTTCAGGAACATCTGCAGAACAATCACCCCATGTGACCCTGCTAAGGAATGCTTGTTCTATTGCATTTTCAGGGGTTTTTTGACTGCTGGGTTTTTAGTATCTCTGCTGAGACTATCTTTCACTATGTCAAAAGCAATATAGCTGACAAGTATACATGTGATAGTCTTAAAAATAAATAAATTTAATTCTTCATCTATATTTCATTGATAAAAATCACTTCTCATTCACCTTGTGAGTCTTTCAAATGGCACATCCATCTGCATTTTAATTCTGTTATGCCAGCTATGGTACTGAAAGAAGACTCTAACATTTTGAGACTTCTTTATTTGCAACCTAGTTGGATCCATCTTCAGCTGTTTCTCCTTCTGTCTCATGGAGTTTCACAAAGGCTGCAGACCTCCATAAGTCCCGCTGTAATAACATGTTGCAGGTAATTATTGGTTTCTTGGAATGCATTCCCCTGCATTTCAAGCCGTAATTAAAGGAATCAGACTTTGGAATAGTCTTTGGAAATCTGAAAATAGGAGTCTAATTTACAAATGTTAGGGTGGAATGGGAAATGTAGGAGCCAAAATCAGCACACGACCATACTTATTTGAAATACTCTGAACAAGGCATCCCTTTGGTTTTGGCCACCACGACTTATCCAAGGGGTCTTGTATATATATGGGGTAGTGAGAACAAGAGCAGGTCCTCTCAAGAAAGAGCAGAATGCGTTTATTATCAAGACAGAAAGATATTGCCTGAAATTACATGAAGGGCTACCTTCAAATGGAGAATATTGCCACAGGGAAAACAAATTGTTAGAGACAAGGCCTCTTCTTATACATGGTCATCTGTGTTGCTCACAGACTGGGTGGTGAAGTCTACAGTTGAAACCAGGATCTGGGGATGTGTTTTGTTTTGAACAAGCAGATACCTTCAGGGCTGTGAAAGGATTATGTGAAAGGACAAGGTTTTGGTTGTGCTTCCTGGATCTCTGCCTCCTTTATATTAAGTGGCTGACTTCAGAAAGAAAAGTCTCAAAACTTTGTTAACAGGCTCTTGGCTAAAAGGTTATGGTTCATCAAGTGTACTTTTATCTCTTTTTCCAAAGTTCTTGAGATATGCTCTAGAATATTTCTTCCTTACTAAGTGCAGGGTTATATTCAGCTCAGATAAAACATAGGCAGCAATCAATGATACAGAATGGTCTCTACAGATCTGGGAAGCTTCACTGAGATTAGGTGTCATGACAAGGTAGGCCCAAAACTGAACAGTGCAAATAACCTGGTTTGTATTCATTTGTTGTTTGTTGGGTGTTTTTCTAAGTTTTAGAGACACCATGAAATTTTTATGAATTCTCAGCAAATAAAAGTATAACGTTCTTAATGAAAAATGAAGCAAAGTACTTACCTAGATACTGATTTACAAGTCATTCTCTGTCTTTCATCTTTCACCTCTGTCTCAGTACTTACTAGCCCATTTCTTCTTTCCTGACACTGTCTCTCATTTATGTAGTTGGAGGACATTTTACCATATTTTTTAGGAGCTAATTTCCTCTTGCTCCTCCCACTCCACTCCTTTCAGTACTTTGAGGTCATCTTTGAGGTTCAAATTAGAAGCCCTCTGACATCATTATTTCCCCAGGTCTCTCTCTTGCAGTTTTAAATACAGTCCTTTAACTTATAGATTCTTCAGAAATCTCTCAGGGTGTTTTTTTTCCCCCCAGTTCATTCAGGATATGGAAGACCTAGCATCCATTTTTGTTCATTCCTCTTTCCCTTACCTTCTTTACAGGAAAAATATTGCTTTTTGCATAACTTCTATATAATTAACTTCCACTTTTTTTATCCATACAGTCTCTTACCAGTATCCAGTATGAAATATCCTCTCCTGTGCATCAAGCATTTTCTCATACTCTCAGAATTTCTCCCAATATCTTTCTGCAAAAATATTTTTGCTTAGAAATTTAGGGGTGTATTTGTAATAGAAACATGCACAGAAAAGAAAATTTCTATCATTTTGTCTCAACATCTTGATTTTCTTTTCCCTTATTTCCTGTATCCTGTGACAGGAGGGAAGATTAAGGGATGATTACTGGCTGGTTCTCTGATCTGCCATTTCCTTCTGAAAGGGGTTGATTTAACAGAGAAAAACAAGAATTTGGGGTGATGAATTCCAATATTCAAGTCTTTGTTTTGACCCTGGGCAAGAATTTGAGTCTTTGTTTCCCACATCAAAGCTAAATGTCCAACTCCACAGAATTATTTTGGATTGTATATCTATTCCTTCATAATCTTTTTCCATTTCTCCCTCCCATTATCGCTCTGCACACTTTGAGGGGTATGAAACCCCCTGATTCTTCAGGACTGGAAAAGCAGTCCCCACATGAAAGTGGAAAACTCTGCTCAAATGTAGGAAAATGTGTATTTGTTTGCCCACTTGATCACCAATACCTGAATACAAAGGTCAGGATTATACCATCAAGGTAATTAATATAAAACTGTTTGCAAGATGTTTTTTATTTCCTTAGAACATATTCCATTTCCTTTGGGAAAGGTCAAAGCACAATAAATGGGGGAATAAATGAGAATTATGCTAATAAACTTCCCGGAGCTATCATTTACATTAATTACACGTTTTCTCTGCTTCCTTTGGGTATGCTAAGAGAAAGACAGGAATTTCACAGGGAATTTCACCTTTATAAGTAATAACATGGATGTTATGTCACAAAGATTGGAAAAGAAGTTGGAATAAATAAATCTCTATAGTTACAGAACATCAAAATGGGAGAGGTTTATGGTTTTCTCATAATACTCAGAAGTTCTGACATCCCCACACCCACCTCAGGCTGTAGTTTTCTTATATCAATGTCTGGAAAACCTAGCATTTTCATCCATTGCATTCAAGTGCTGCTAATGACTGCTGCTCTTAGGGATTTTACTAAATAACTGAAAACAGGTATTCTTAATTATTCTTTGAAAAAACTACTCTGATCAGTACAATGATCATTAATGTCTGTTTACCTGTGATTGTCTTTGGAGGGCTACCTCCTTCCCAAATTCCCAGCTGCAGCGCTGACCTTGGTGGTTTGTCTGACATAGGTAAACAAACATGTACAGCAGCAACAAGAAACAGAAATACAGCACTCCACAGCATTTGCATGTGAGCTCACAGCCAATCTCATTGCTCTCCTGCTTGCTTTGGTGTCACTGTGTTATTACATTCTAGGAGTCTCTATGGAATGAATTCTTTCTACTCCCAGTCCCTCAATGGTTTCCACAGGCTATTATCAGGCTATGCAAAAATTCCTCTTGCCTTGCACTTCCATGAAGTCTCTGGGCTGCACCATTCATGATCCCCACTTGCAGTTACACAAAGACTTTTTCTTGCATCCCTACTTTGCTGCAAATCTGACTACAGATCATTTATCTAAAATAGAGACTGAGCATCAAAAATGCTGTCCCTGTTCATAGATTAATCTCATCTCTACCTGAGGGTTAGTCCTTTGTTCTCTACTCACCTAAGTAACTTTACCGATTTCAGTGCAGCTACTCAGACAGAGGAGTTCATCACTCTGCCATGCAGAAAGACATCCAGAATCAGTCCCATGTGGTCAGTGTTAATCAATTAAGTCTCTCTC
Organism: Atrichornis clamosus; assembly: GCA_013400975.1. Classification (NCBI taxonomy): domain Eukaryota; kingdom Metazoa; phylum Chordata; class Aves; order Passeriformes; family Menuridae; genus Atrichornis; species Atrichornis clamosus. Next base: position 82,638 of record WBMZ01002848.1, read on the forward strand.
CCATGTTTTCAGGCTTCTCACAATGTTGTGCCTTTCAAAACTCTTCCCATTTGGGTTCTTTCACTTGCTTTGTGCTGTTTGTTAGAATATTAAGATAAATGTAACAGAAATAGGCTCTTATAAATCCTTTTCCCAGTGCTATTGCAAGCTGTGTTTATTTTTCTGTTGCATCCGCACCTGGCCTCAAGCAAAACCTCTTCAGCCCCAGATGGTCAATTTTTAATGCTGCTCACAGTAGGAAGAAGCAGTTTGACAGCTGACCCTTTGGTCCCATCACAGTTTCTGGATAAAATTGAGAACTGCCCAACAAAAAGAAAATATTAGGGGAAGAAAATGAGACATAAGTGTCTTCAAAGCTCAAATAAGAAAAAAAGTTGGGGATTGTAAAGTGGAGAGCAGTGATTAAGGTATACATCTTAGGCTAAATATACATATATACGGAGATCTGAAGGCCAAAATAACACATAACATTAAAATGTTAGCAACATTGTGTTAAGGCAGCAGGAGGCAGAAAACTTTTTTTTTTCTCCAACAGAAATGCCGGGCAAAATCCCCATGTATGATTTTCCCACACTCCTTGAGGAGACACAGGATGAAAACTACAAGGAGCCATGGACAATGGTCACCTGTGCTCGGGCAACACCTCTGTGTTTCTGCAGGCACAGGACAAAGCATAGACTGGTGGCCTGGCTTTTGGTCACAGCTTCCTGCCCTTCTTCACTCTCTAGGGCTCCTGCCAGGTGAAAAGGCAGGAATGGACACCTTCGTATGATCTCCTGTTTTCTAGTATATAGTATTACAATGCTATAGGGTAGAGGAAAATTAATTGCTTCATAAGAAGCATAAAACTATGCTATGGATTAACAGATAAATTTTAGTTGCAGAGCTCAACCTGTATTAATTTGTTCATTATTAAAGTTCTGCAATCATTTTGGGCAGCATATATCTGAGTGGTATAGTACTGTCACAGCTGTAATATTTCTATTTCCACATGTACAGCACTTCAGCTTGTGTAAGTCTCATCTAAGTGTTAAAAAAAGATACCTCACAGATACTTGTCGGACCACAGACACTTGCAGAACGAGGGACTGAATGTTGGCCAATCCACAGGACTCTCCAGTGGCAGAACACAACCATACTGACCATTACTGATCATGCCAGTTTTGCACTGGTCTCCATCTTTTAGGCTCAAGACCATTGAAAACTGCACAAATATCACCTCTCTGTCTGCAAACAAAGTGGAGAACCACAGGCTGGCAAGCATAGCCCTCCCATCAGTGGAACGTTGAACAAACACTGTATGAAAATATAAAGTGAGAGATCTCTTCTTCATGGTTTTTTCAGATACCAGTAGCAGCATCTCTTAATTCAACTATTGTTGCCCTGTGTTGTGGTGATGAAAGGGGATCAATTGGTATTTCTGTATGATGTCATTTATCTTCAAAATTGGTTGAGAAAAGTGAGTTCTCATATTTTTGACTGCAGTTGATTCTGACTTTACAATAGATTAAATTTCCTGCTAGAGACAGTTAAAGATGGAATGAAAAAGAAAATTGGACTTAAAGCAGAATAGTAAAGGATGAAGTCTTCAGCTTTTTCATCACCAGATATGCTAAGAGAAGGAGGTCCTATGAGGGGTTTTCAGCTAGTTAGGAAAGGAGGACCCTGGCATTGTTTAGCTGGCTATAATCACTGCGTTCAAGGCATAAACTGGCAGGAGCTATTGGGAGGAGACTGTAGCAGCCTGGCCCACAGTACTGATGGCTGCAGGAGGAAAATCCCCAGGCAAACAGATCTGTCAGTGGAAGAAGTAGAACAGAAGTTAGATCTTAATTTGCAATTTGATTCTTCTAATTCTCTACAGGGATTTGGGTTTAATGCCAAATTATAGCCCTCTATTTTACAATGCTATTATAATATTCTAACAGTTGTATTTTAGTGTAAGAAAGAAGTTAGAATTTTCCAGTGAAAACTGGGGAATGGGGGAGGGGGAAAGACAGAGCAAAAGTAAAGTTATTTAAATTCTTCTAAATAGTGCAGGGAACTGTGTTGGGAGATATTACAGAAGGGATTATTCAAATTGCATCCAGGAGGGAAATGAGGCAAAATTTGCTTGCTTACATATTCATAAGACTTAAAAAGTGTCGGGTTTTGATTGGCTTTAAAGTTGCGCTGTGTTTGATTGGCTTAGAAACTGTAACCAGAGAGAAAATAAGTAGAAATTCCATCCTGCTTTAATCACTGCCCACTCCAAGCTTCCCTAATGACTTCCAGATGCATTCTTTTTATGCTATTGTTTTGGCACAGTTTCCAGACAACTTTTGGGTCTGTTAACAGAAAAAAAAAAAAAGAAAAAAGAAAAAAAGGAAAGACTCTGCCCTCCCCTCTCTTCTGACAGAAAACAGATCTCACTGTGGTTATATAAATGTGTGATGAGCTGGAGAAATAAAATGTCTGTTGCTTTCTCTCTTCAGTCTCCAGGAAACCTTCTGATAAAAAGTGAAAGAAAAGTATTCCTTGTAGGAAAAGAGGTGAATGCAGATTCCATAGAATCTATTGATATTTATGTAAATACCATGAAGTTGAATATAAACTAAAAACCATTTACTCTACAAACCTAAAATTCCCCACCAGAAAATAATTTTCATGCTGCTGTCTGTGTCACTGGCCTGTTGAGCTGTCTAAAGTAAATCATCTTGCCTTTTAATGCTTCAGTTTCTCCCAGTGAAATGAAGACAATGTTGCTCAGCCACAGTATCAAAAATTTCTATGACCTGCAGGTGGAAATCACCTAGCAAGGTAGGTGACACACCCTCTGACACACCTAGGGGATGACACAAGAGCTATGATGTATTTTTAAGCTGGAGAGAAAAGCAGCAGTCCCCTCTGCAGTGGTGTATTTGATGACCATGCAAGGCTGCCAAGCAGTGTATTTGTAAGGTACTCTGTTCCCTTTTGAACAAGTTCTTAGTGCTAAGAACTTCTCTCTTTGAAAGCCAGAAAACCACTGCCTCCTCCTTAGGCAATTCACCAGCCCTACCTTTCAGAGGAAAAAATCCAGGACACATTTATTCTATATCTTTTAAGGGAATCCCACCATTCCTCTACTCAGACAATCTTTCTTCCCCTACCACTGACGTCCACATCAAAATATCCACCCCCATGTTTGCTGTGTCTTCCAGCCCTTCCATCCATGACAAGGGGAAAAGAGGTATTCTTACACCCTGTGAAGAAGACACCATTTTATAAGTCCTGAACTGCTTCAAAACATCTGGCTTTTAAGTGTTGGCATCTTTTGCACCAGCAGAAGTTCATTGGCTACCAAAAACCCCATGGAGTTTCTACCATGAGCAGGGACTCAACTACATGAGTTTGCTCAGAGTCCTGACCCTTGAACATTCCCAGGGATGGGGTATCCACCACCTCTCTGGCCAACCTGTTCGATTGTTTCATCATCCTCATCAAAAAAACTTTCTTCCTTCTACCTAATCTGAATCTACTTTCTTTCAGTTTATAACCATTATCCTTTCTCCTATTGCTGCAGGCCCTGTTAAAAAGTCTGTCTCCATCTTTCAAGCTCCCTTTAAATACAGGAAGGCCACAAAAAGTCACCCCAGAACCTTCTCTTCTCCAGGCTGAACAATCCCAACTCTTTCAGCCTTTCCTCATAGAAGAGGTGCTCCATCCCTCTGAATCAACTCCAACAGGGCCATGTCCTCCCTGTGCTGGGGACCCCAGAGCTGGATGCAACACTGCAGGTGGGGTCTCACCAGAGCAGAACAGAGCAGAGGGGCAGGATCCCCTCCCTTGCCCTGCTGGCCACGCTGCTTTGGATGCAGCCCAGGACATGTTTGGCTTTCTCAGCTGAGAGTTCACGTGGCCAGGTCATGGCCAGGTCATGGCCAGGTCACGTCCAGCCTCTCATCCACCAGCAGGCACCTTGAGCTTGCGGCAGGGCTGCTCTCAGTTTCTTCCTCCTGCAGCCTGTGTTATTACCAGGGATTACCCCAACCCAGGTGCAGCACCTTGAGTTGGCCTTGTAGAACTTCATGAAGTTCACATGGGTCCACTCCTTGAGATACGTAATTACCCTGAGGCTAATTCCTTTGTGTTTCAGAGACACTTTAACCAGTAGTAGTCTAGATGGTTCCCAAGATCAAGCACTTTTTGAGAATCAACCTTCTCAATTTTTAATTCTTGCATTAAAGTATTTTATGTAAAAATACAACCAGTTGCTCCTGATAAGCTGGGAGGAGTACTTGTGAAAGTTGTCTCTAGAAAACTTTCAAAGTGTTGGTCAGAATTAGACTGGGCTAAGAAATTTTGTAACTCAATTTTTGGTTAATTTTAAGAGTTGAAGTGCAATCATTTGATCTGTTTGTTATGAAGTACTGAGAAAGAACCTATTTCTTTCTAATACGTTCATCTATTTTCAGTATTCAGAACACTGGTAAAGTGCAAGCCAAAGACAAATAACTCAACAGGACAATAAAACCAACTATAACAAAAGTAATCTTGATTTATCTCTTCTGTTTCATCAGTTAATGAGTTTATATTAGACAGGTGAGATCTATGACAGTTCTTTATTAAATAAAGCATTTACTAATAAAAGCAACATTGAAATTACCTGTATTTCTCTGCCATGGTACAGAGAACACTATCAATTTTAATCTGAAAGAAAAAAAGAATATTTCCTTCTTCTGCAACTGCTAGCACTAATCTGGATTTAAAAGGAAATCTAGGTGATAGGCACAGATCTCTCTTGAAGAACTGCTCTAATAATTCCTGAATCCTAGTGGAATATACTCTCTCTTATATTTAAATTACATTATTTTGAACCTCTATTTTCCTGTCTCTTAAAATATCTCATTGTCTATGCCGTGAAAATGTTCTCTTTTCCCATAATGAGGATGCATCTTTGGATTAATAGCGAAGACAAAGTGTGTCTATACAAAACACCACACATGCCCAGAAATATTCTGTAAACAGTTGTGACCTGTCAGGTACTGGTTCTGGGCCAGGAAACCTTTTTTAACCACTTTGCTACATACAAGGATGATTTTTGGGCTGATCCCTGGAATAGGCACAGTACCACACAACTGTTTAGCAGACTATCAACTGGCATGGGCCAAAAGCAGCCCAGAGACCATTATGACAGAACAGACCTTTCACGGTGCCCAAGAAGGCCTCCAGGCACTGTTTAATTTACCACTGTGGCCAGATCAATCTTGGCCCAGACATAAAGGGGGATGTAGGAATTTTGTGCTCACCCAAAGCAACACTTGGCAGAAAAGTTTCAGACAAATTTGAGCGAAAAGCAGAAGTTTCATATAAAAAAATTCATACCATATCCTTTGATGTGCAAAGGTATCAAATCATTTTGGAAAGATGGTTCTGAGATTCACTGTTCTTTGCCAGTCTGAGATCACCAACATTGCTACTGGCATGAAAAGTTCCAAGCTCCTGCCAAGGTTTTGCAAAGCTGGGCTCTTTGGACATTGAAATCAGTCTTTTAGCAGCGAGCCCATTTAAAAGATAAGAAACTTAGTCTATTAAATATAACAGAAGAGTAGGACTGAGAAATCAAGATTTCAGCTTAATCTAATTTTTATTTCTAATCAAGGACAAATATTTCTAGATTCATTTTGATACATATTTAATATACTTTTAAAACTTCAAAGGAAATTATTTCTGACACCTATCTCAAAAACGGCAGTAGGTACATAGCACTAGTAGGAAGTTTTTCTCTAATAGCTAATCCAAGTCTTTTGGCTTCTGAAGAATAAAAAAATCACATGTTCTGCCCCAAATGAAGTGTAAGCAACCTTTCATATGCTGAAAGAATACGGATTATACGTCCATTTAATCTTAATTTCCTCAAAACTGGTTTGTTAAACCTCTTACCTACCTTGTTGGAATGACTCCTTGCTCATTTGCTTGCTCTCATTCCTGGCGTCTCCAATTAGTCCCCTGTGCACCTCAAGAATAAAAAAAGCTGAGGCTTCATAAGCGTTGAAAAATGCTATGTAACTGCTTACATACAACGTTTTTATTAACATACCTCTAAACAACACAGGCAGAGCTGCAAAGAGACTGTACCTTTGACTCACACTCAGTTTAGCCTTCTTTCTATTCTCCAGTTCCTTCCTTGGAGTGTTATCACCCACCAAATAACAATTCATTGTATATTTATTTATCTGTTTCTTTTCCTTCCCAAATTTACTTTGATAGTGTTTGCTTTTATTGAACTCCACTTTTTTGCTCCCTTTCTCCAATTTGTCAAGACCATTCTGATTCCTAATGATAATGTCTTTCACCCCCTGCCCCCACTGTGGTGTCACGCTCAAATGTTTTCGTGTTCTGTTTAGATAATGAGGATCCTGGGTGGAGCAGAATTCACATAGAGATCTTAAGCAATAAAAAAATGCCTGAATAAAACATTTAGAATAAAAAACATTTAATGGGCCACCATATTGATGACATTTTCTATGGTTATCCTACTGCAAGATTTCTTATCCAATGCTAATTTTTAAAACTTTTCTCCAACTACTGTTTCTCTTCATCCATTATGAATTATTCCTTTGGTGATTTCTCACAAATAAGGGTTTACCCCTCCCTAAAACTGTAAGAGTTAAGTGCAGTGACATAATGTAGACTAGATGTAGAGGAAGACTAATTTCATGCAGATTTATTTTTGGCAGATGTTCTTGCAAAATTCTTAACATATTCGCTCTCTATTCATTTGCCCTTTCTTTGGGAGAGGCCTAACGAGAAGTCTCATCCCAGAGACATAAAAGTAACAGCCCCAGGATATGAGTTACCTTTTCAGCCATAGCTGCCCTGATGCAGCGCTGGCATCCCTACTGCTTCAAGCAGGAAATTAATTAACTGACTTCCACAGATTCTGATCAGCAGACATTTACCTGACTCTGTGAAGTGGCACTTGCTACTGTTGGAAAGCGTTTTTCAAAATTTTTCATATAAACTTTTTTTTTAAATATGTTTTTTCACATCAGAAACCTTCCCTGATGATTAATCAGTTTTACTGTAATATTGGGTTTTGTAAACTTTTCAGTAATAGTTTTGCTTACAAATTAAAATAAATTACTGTTTATCAACCCCCTTCCTCCCTGAATCATACTAGATACTGAAAGGTTTTAGTAAAAAAGGGAGATTTACCCAAAAATAAATAAATAAATAAATAAATAAAATAATTAAAACTCTTTCTTATTTTAAGTAAAATAGGTGTTTTTATTAAAGGTGCTGATCACCAAAACTATCAGAAACAAAAAGCAGTATGAAAAACTTTTCAAGCAATGTTAAATGGGTATTTACTAAACTTTCAAAAAGTAGAAAACTTCTCTACATTCTTTTAATTAAAAAAAAATAGTAAAAAAGTTTTTATTTACAATATTGTTCTCTCACTTTTCATTGGTGATCTCATATTTTTAAAAATCTCAATAATTTAAGGCACTTCTATACATAAAAGTTAGATTCCTCCTTAGTTTACGTGATCCCGAGCCCTGGTGCACCTCCTCCTCAAGATCCAGGGGGCAGTTTAACAAAGGCTATTCCCTGACTCTGCCCGGCCTTTGTGCTCAGCCTGGATATGGTCTGTCATTTGTATCTTCCTGACACGTCATGAAGTGAGACAAGCCAGCTTCTCCTAGCAGAGGTTCCCCACAAGATTTATCTTACTGCGCACAGACTGTAAGAAGCCCTGCCTCTATCCTCCACGTGTTTTACAGATTATTTTTTCACTCTTTTGTTGCACAGATATGTGAAGCAGCTCAGATTAAGTCAAAAAATAACACCGTATACAGGGTTTATGTTGTGACAAGGAGCAGGGAAACTTATCTAGGCAGATGGAGAGAGCAGGGACATTTAGACATTTGCCGTTCATTAAAACTGCTCTTGCAAGTTCTGCCAAGGAGACTGCAGCTCAGGCTCCATGTGTTTTCCGAACAGAAACGCAAGCACCTTTATGCTTAGCTGCAAATTGTTTGTTATTTACTTCATGACCTAAGTGACCAACTGCATTCTGTTCAAGGCATTGATCTGAGAGCTGCCCTCCCCCTTTAAGTTACTTCTTTGTGATTTTTCAGAAATACTGGTACATCCTTAGTACTGTTTTTTACAACCAAGTATCTTTGCATTTATGAAGGGAAAGATTCAGTGGTGATAGGGCAACTTCTAACTCACAATAATAAAGCACAGGCACAGAGGAGAAGGGCAAAATGTCCTTTTCCATGGTGAAAAGGAAAATGTTAAATTCTCTGGTGTTCCAAACAAACCCATAGGAAGTAGAAATACCCTTGAAATAAATGTTGGCAAAATGTATGCTTGTGGGTTAAAGATGCAAATGCTTCAGCAAAGTGCAAGAAAACTTGCAGGTCAAAAAGCAAAGGATTCCCTTCCCCCCTGCTCTGCTTGAATATTTCTTCCAGGGATTTGAGAACTGCAGGATGACGTGGAAAGGGGTAATAAAACACTGCGAGGCTCCGGGTGTTCCACAGCCTGGCCTCACTCACAGCAGCTCTAGACACTTTAAAATTAAAAGTCTCACAGACTGAGTGAGTCATCTTGCCTCCCAGCTTCTCCTCTTTCAGAAAGAGTGGGCAAAAAAGATTGAAAATTTTCCTTGCAAATGTCTCAATCTTGCAAGCTTTAGTCAAATAATAACAGCATTTTTTTTAATGTTACTGAGGAACTGCAATAAACAAAACTCACATCCTGAGATCTAGCAGTTCTCAGTGGATCAGGCTGTGTCGCTACAAAACTTTTGTGTATAAAGAAGAAAAAGAAAATAAAGTCTTTGCTTTTCTTACTGACTTCTCACCTTTTTTGGAGTTTTTTTTTTTTTGCACTGTGGCTCTTAATTTGGAATTGCTGATTCTCTTCTTGTCCTGATGGTCACAGGGGACGTACAACATGCATACCATATAATTGGGAAGCAGTTCAGGAAGCTGCCACGTCTGTAGGGCTCCAGCGCACAAAAGGAGGCGGAGGTAACAGGAATACCTTCTGCTTGACAAACTTGGAAATTCTGGTGCCACATCAGCAGGAGCATATCCCAGCACAGTGCTCTGCAGTCACTGCAGAACTGAAATGCAACACAGAAGTCATTCAAGTCACAAAACTCTGCCCAAATGCCTGCTAATATCTACCCTTCTGTCCCTCACATCTCAGTCAGACTTGACAGGGAATATTACAGGCTGCAAAATTCACTGTTTACAACAAAGTACATAATTCCATTTAGGAAAGTAGGAACTTATTATCTCTATATCCAAAAGCCTTTCAGTCCACTTCTCTGTGAATCAGGGAAGAACTGAGGCACAGAGAGACTGAAGATATATCAAGACCATGCAGTACAATTTCACATACACATATCTCATCTAACTCGGGAGTCAAAGCCTAACAGACACAGAAAGACAATGTTGCTCCTACTCTAAGGAGCCTCAGGTTCCGATGGCTTCTGGTACTAGAATTAATTCAGGAACGTCTGTATGATGTTGTGACTGCCATGAAGACATAAATGTCATTCTTAGCTGGCTTTGGTAACATTGCTCTCACATTCTAAATACCCACCATACAGGAAAATTCAAGGGTTTTTATTCTAGTGGTTGGGAGGAGGACTTTGAGCCACATCTATGAGATACATTACCTGGGTTTGGACCCATTGGGTAGTTTTTTAACAGTGTCTAAACCTCTTTATTTATAAACACTGAAGTACATTTGCAATTCTATAAGCTATGAAGAGGTGATCCAGGAACAGTTAATCACTGTACCGGCAAGGCCAAACAGTGACCACCTGTATTGACATCCTGTTATCCCTGCAGGGATAACAGCACAAACAGGAACACCTCATTTGTCTGTTCAGCCCCTAAAAGTAGCATAGTATTAATTTTAAAAAATCTTTTATTCATGCACCATTTTACACCTATTTAACCATATAGCTGAAATAAGAGTGTGTTCACACAACCATGGCTCTATCTATCTCAGACATGATGTGTCAGAGGACAGAAGAGCCTAATGAAGTGTCTGCTGTAAAAACCATCCTCAGAATTATCAGAGCTGGCATCATGAGCTGATTATTAAAATTTATTAACATGCATACTTCATCTGAGATGTAGAAATCTGCAGAAAAGAACAGGGACATACAGAGACTTAAAATTGCCAATAAAAAACTTATGTTGGAAGTTATAGGAGTAAAAAATACCAGAATTCAGAGAAAAATAAAACATATAAGTGAGGTTTTCCCAAAAGCCTTGTTTAATCTAGACAGAAGCAAGTTGATATAGATGTTTAAAGGTGAAAATTAATGTATCCAAGTACAATTTTTCAAATATTTTTGAAAAATTCAAAGAAATCATAAAAAAACTGCACAGATGAGTTTTGGATCATCTAGAAAATAAATGCAATTATTGACTTCTCTCAGTTGGTGACTGATACTCAGATATATCTTTTGCCTATTCCCAGTGCCTTTTTGAATCATGTGAACAAAATCTCCTCACGTGGGGAACAGAGGTAATTTCCCATTTTCCAGAATGGATACAACTGAATAATTTACACATTATTTACTATATCAATCCTGTGATTGTGTGAAATGTGGAATGAAATGTGTGCACAAATCCATCTGATGTCTAATCACTCTGTACAAACATCCATGTGTATGTGCCAAATGCTGATATGAACTTAATACTCTAATGTCTAATTTAAGGTAAAAATCAGAGCAGCATGAGGTGGCTGCAGGGTCGCGGCAGGATAGCAGCTCTTGCCATCCAACTTTGTTACATTAATACCCCGACTCTGATAGAGACCTGCAGAACTTAGATGTCAGGCTGGAGGAAGTATTTCTTCTCCTGGAACGACATCTGGCTTTTAATGAACCCCCCAGGTGGCTCTGCTGGTGGTTTCTAGTCCCTTTTGTGGTTAGACTCTGTGTGGATAGCTTGAAAAGCCCATCATGTCAATGACTGGTTCATTCAGCCTGAGCTATTTTCGTTGGACTTAGTGATACTGTGGGATCTGTGCAACCTCACCAAAGCCTCTCCTGAAGTAGGTGCTTAAAAGCATCCACAGTTCAGACCGGAAAAAGGGATGGAATATTTGTTTACACAAAGTTTAGCACAGGCAAGCTAACATCTGTCCAGCCTCTCTGAAATTCTTTATCCAATTTATAATATTTTTGTTCTTAATGAGGAAATAAAACATATTATACACCTACATTAAAAAAGTATTTTAAAGCTGTAGAATCAAGCACCCAAATTCAAAATATTGGATGAATTAAAACTGTGGGGAAAACGTTCAGAGTCGAATAAACTGGTATTCACAAATTTTTGGAAATGTTTATGGATACTTAACACAGCTCTCAGATTGTTTTAGAGTAGATGCAATTTTTAGTACGAAATTGAAATTTTGATTCACTAATGCAATATTGCCTCACACCATTTTCAGCACTCCCCTCATAATGGCCCATTGTTAGCAATGCATTTCTTCACACATCCTGATTTTCCCCACTGGAGATTTAAAAACATTTGGACATTAAAAAAAAATTTTTAAAACCCCTAGCTTCTTACTGCTTTGCAACTTTTCACACAATGAGGAAGATAAAGGGCATTAATAACTACACTGAAATAGCAAGGACCAAAGAGGCAGCAGTTTATTACATTTCTGGTTCAATTCAGGTCAGTCAAATTGGTCTAAAATTTCAGAGAAGCAGCTACTGGGACATATCACACCAATAGAGAACCCCTGTGAAATGTAAGTTATGGTAGCTGATTCAAACCTATTCCATATCCTGGCCTCCTAGGAACAGCCCTAACTTGCAGTTCAGATGCTTAAAAAAAACCCCAAAACAAACAAAACCCCCCCTCAAATTAAAAAAAAAAATTACAAAAATCAGAAGAAAAACCAAGCAGCTTCCTGAGCAGCAAAAGAAATGAAGTCTGGCTTCCTCTGTCTCTTTCCAATCAGGACCATGTGCTCAAGTGTCTCTTCCCCAGGGCAGGGTGTAGGAGCTCTAACTCAGGTCTCTCTCTTGCACTCAGCATTCTATTTCCATGAAACTTGAAACAGACTGAGATTTCCAAGGCCTATAACCCTCTCTCAGTAGTTAAAAATGGTCAGAAAGTTAAAGTATGAGGATCGGAAGAGAAAGACACACATTATCTCTGAAGTGATCTTTCAAAGACAAGGTTAAAGTGTATCATGTGTTCCACTGAATCTGTTCATACTCTGAAAAAACTTGTCAAAAGCAATGGAGCAAACTCTGTTACCTTGAGTTCTGAGTGAACAGCATTGAGTAATTCTCTCCAAGATGTTTAAATCCTTTCATCACAGCTTGCCACCAGGATTTGAATTTTATCTATAGTCCTTAACTTAGTATCACTTGAGGAACCAGCTGCTGTTAGCACGGAGCAAACCAAACTGATGTTTTTATTTAACTTGGTCCTGCAAAGTCATACTGTTTATTAACTATCCTGGAAGATATTAACCCACACATGCTTATGTAGTGTCCAAGAGACAAGCACACACTTTGATACCTTTCCCTATCAGTTGTTTCTTTCTACTTCCATACAAAATAATTCCTGATTTCTAATTTCAGCAGAACTTCTACTCAACCAATATACAAACTCATCTGCATGTTTTGAACTTATTGCACATTTTATAGGTAGATTGCCTGCCTGAAATATTACATCAACTAGATTTAAGGCTATAGGTTCCATTAAGCATGAGAATTACAAGTGCTTCTGATGTTCTGAAGAACATCTTGCAGCATGACACAAAGAGAAATGCAGTGATTATCTGTGTCTGCAGTGAATACAAAAGTAAAGGAAATTAGTATAATACAGTCTTAATCTATGATAAGGGATACACCCTTCTGATCTGTTATATGAAATCCTGAAAGTTCCTCGGGTACAGGATGCTCTTTTGGAGTGTTCCTCTCTCTTTCAGACCAAATTACCTTTCTTCTTCACTGGGACAGTGCTGTCCCCAGGCTTTTGAATACTCGGTGCTGAATCAGACAGACTAGACTCAAGACGTGTGCCTGTACCAGCTGGAAGCAATGCACATCGCTTCAGTCCTCTGGGACTGGGAATCCTTCTGCTGGGTAGTGACACATGAAAATATATGTGCAGTCTTTGAGTCTGAAAATGATGGAGAAAAACCCCAGGCTTGGGATGGGTTGAGCTGGTGGAACTAAGGAGACTTATTAGCCTCTGGATGCAGAGTGTGACATGTTCTATCATAGGATGTTTCTGCACAGCTGCCCTTTTCTTCCCCTGTCCAATGGGACTGCAAGACCATTTGCAATTGCACATAGCAAGGGCTTCCTGTTGTTGCAGCAGGGAAAGAAAATGAAGGGTGGATATCTGTGTTCTGAGTTATGGCTCTGATTAACAACAACTGTCCAGACTGAACAACCTTTTAAGAATAAACCATGAACATGGAAACCATCTCTTCTGAAAGGTGAGTTTCCCACCAAGAGATAAATAAACAGAGGAAGGGTTTAAGTCTCCCACCTCACAAGCATGTACTTTGAACACTAACCTACTGGATGAAGGATACGAATTCCTTGTGTGCACCATAGTCTGGCAGTACGTTAGGTCTTGACAACATGTATTTTTTAATTTATTTAACAAATGTAAGATGCAATGTTTACATTTCCATTCATTCTAATTAATATGAATAATATTCTGTACAGGTTTCCCAAGTAGCCTTCTTCATCTGGATTCTCCTTCCACCTAAATTCATGGTGTGTGAGTTTAATACAATTCATTGGCCTAATTTTTGCAGGATGTTTTAGATATTAGTAAATGCTATTTAACAATATCTAAATGCTATTAGATAGTTTCTACACCATATACTCCTAATTTTCATTCCTTTGTTTCTGTTGTAAACCAGACATTATCTAAACAAAACTATTTTACTAACTTTCTCGTAAAATAAAAGCATTTGTCTTTGGAAAAAAAAGTACATTTTCATCTCAACAGTAAAGATGAATTCAAACATTAAAACATCTCGGTCTTTTCATCCATTTTTCACCTGCTTCTGCTAATGACCCTGCTGGTGTCAGGATCATTACTGTAGCTGGAGCTGCAGTGATAGGACTCACTGATTCTCACATTTACCAAAAAAACAAGCCCAAGACTGGAGACTGGAGGACTCAGAGTCCTTGGACAGTGGCAGAGTAGTGGCACTTGCTCAGCTTTCCTGCAGACACAGTTTTCCAAGGAGGCCAGAAGTTGGCTCTCACTAATACCAAAGTTCACCCTTAAGCTGCCAGGTTAAACTGTTTTCGTATGGCTTCCAGCTTGGTCTTTTTCTCTCTAGTTCAAACTAGTAATAACAACGATAAATGCAGTTTAAATATTTTCTTTCTCTCTATCTAAGGCAGAGAAGATGATAGTAGCATGAGGACTTGCAAAAAAAGAAGGAAATATTTTTGTTTAATAAAACACAACCCTTTGAGAAAGCAAGCTGAACTAAGCAGACTGCAACATGGTCATTCTTTCCATAGGGTTTTGTTTATATACTGAAGCATATCTCTCAAGCTGTGGCATTCAGCTGGCTACAGTTTCTAGAGTAATGAGAAAGGCCTTGCACAAATTCCAGCTCTACCACGTGACTGCTGCTTTCATGGCTATGAAATGGGGGGGAGGGTGTCCCACATTTATATTTACTTTTCTCAGCTGGAGGCTCTACAGTGCCATTAATCCATAAAATGAAGCCACTTATGACTGGAGAGCCGAGTGTACTGCAAAGCATCGTGAACTATTATTTCTGTATGGATGGGGATTTGCCTGGAGCGAGCCCTCACCACTGCAGAGGATTCTTCATTTCAGAGTCTTTAGCTTTGCTCCCAAAGTGGTGTTCCTGGAGCGTGTCCCTTGTGAAGGGATATAGCTGTGCATAGCTACCAGCACTGAACTGCACTACCTGAGAGACTGTCACATCAGTTCTAGTAGCACACACCTAAATCCTGCATGAACACTTCCTCTTGTCATCCAGACACACTAATGTCTTCAGTGACCAGCTGCAGGTTGGTAAGGAAAATGAACTCACACAAACAGCATTCTCTTTACCCTATTTTTCATATCAGTTTCAGAACAACTGATGACCAGGCAGAATTCATGCTGAGAAAAAAAATTGTTAATAATTTTCATGATCAAAAATTTTAAAAATTCTCTCATTTATGTTTTTATCCAATTATTTCAAAACAGTCTAGTAATTAGCAGAATGATAAACAGATGTAATGACATTCTTCTAAAGTATTTGTCTTCTTTATGACTTCCTGTATTTCTCACTGAAGAAGGATACTGAAGTTAACAGCACAAAAAACAGGTATATGTGTAATCTCATGACACAAGTTCCATAACAAGTAAAAACAACTTAACTAATGAGAATACAGTTGCACAGCACTGAATTTCAGCAGAACTCAAAGAATGATTTCTTTACAATGCAGGGCACTACACAAGCCTTTAGTGTGTGTGCATGATCATTTCTAGACCCAATCTGAGATATGGTACCTCAGTAAAGGAATTC
The DNA here is from genome assembly GCA_013400975.1 of Atrichornis clamosus. NCBI lineage: Eukaryota > Metazoa > Chordata > Aves > Passeriformes > Menuridae > Atrichornis > Atrichornis clamosus. The sequence goes on from WBMZ01002848.1 coordinate 98,187, forward strand.
CTTTTTTCTTAAATAATTTATGACCACTATTTTAATGCACAGTTACTTCCTTGCTTCCTTAACTAACTAAAGTAAAATATTTTGAGATATCACAATATGACAACTCTCCTGGAACTATTCACAAACCTGCCACTCAAGCTTCTTTTACATTTTTTATTCCACATTCAAGTATAAATTAGAAATGTTTTAAAGTTTGTCTAATAACAGTTTCCAGAAAGGTAGGAGTGGATGACTGCAACACAGCAGGGAGAGTCAGGTGCTGGCAAGGGTGTCCATCAGGAATTGGGAATTCAGCTTCTATGGAATCAGGTCCAGGGTCCTTCTGGGGGGTCTTGTCACAAGTAAGGAGACAGGCCAGAGACAAGGCTACATTGCAGGTAAAAAGTCCTTCAAGGCACATGTTTCCTACTGCACAGCACCCAAGTACATCCAGGAGGCAGGGCCAGAAACATGGCTGAAGAGAGAACACCTGCAACATAATTCAGGGAAGGGCTGATGGCCCCAGGCTGTGCTGAAATGGGGCTCGTGTAACCACAGGTGTGGGTGGAGGCCCCAGGACGAGGTTGGTCACCAGAAGGGCCTATTAGTGGCCTCAGAGTCCTGACAAATTCCTTCTTTAGGGGTGGCATGTTCCGAGTTGGGGAGAATAGCATGAAGAACACTACTATTCAATACTTTTTCATTTAAGTCATGTTCTAGACATCTTCAGAGGCATAAGAGCACAGAGTACTTCTCCTCACTTTTCTGCAATGGCCCATTGTCTGATATAATTTTCACCATTTTGATGAATTAGACACTCCTACTATGGAACTGCATTTGGACATTTTTGTTGGGAACATCCCAGTCTGTGTCATTAGCTATTGCATTGAACAGTCCAATAAGAAATAGGAATACAGAACTATCTCAGCCTTCCCATAGCATACACTGTACATGTCACCTCTGCAGAATGGTACATCCTTTGGGAAATTTTTCTGAAATGTGGCGGCTTTTTTTTTTTTTCTATAAGCCTAGAGATGAATTGTCTTTTCTGATGCAAAAGCAGTCTGCAAACCACCAGTGACATCATTACACTTCCATGAGCAAAGGGAGCCAAAACAACTTCTTCACATTCCTATGATCCACACAGAGATGGGACATACGTGGCAAGCTGGGTACTCTGTTGGTACCTTGCCCAGGAAGCAAATTTCAACATAAAAGATCAGTCAGTAACTTCAGAGGCTGTAAGTCTGGGTTGAAAGCTTAGTCCTTTTGACATCCCCAGCAGAACAGTTCTGTAATAGTGAAAAGAAGTGGAATAATGAACAAGTGGGCAGATATGCTGCTCAAGATTTTAGTATTAAAGCTGCAGAAGCCACTGTGGACTGTGAGGACCTAGCAGGAAATGCAGCCATGGAAATTCTTGCAGAGGAGAAACTGGACTCTTTCTCCACCTTCATTTCAGACTGCACAAATATCACAGGAAAAAAAACTTATGAGGGCTTCTGAATCTTCCTAAATATTCTTCTTACTCCTGAAATTCAAGGAGTAAATGCAACTGCACCCATCCTTATTAAAGAAAGGTTCTTTCTTTTGAAAAATTCACAGGAAATCTTATAGTTTGGTCACAGAGTTAAAGGCAAGACAATATATAGTGATCTAATCTTGATTCATAAGTGAACAACAGAAGCAAACCTTCTATTAAAAAATTAAATAACATCTGAAAACAGTCATTATTTTAACTTTGGAATAGCCTGGTTTTTGAATAACCAGTGCATCACCAGCAATCTGTTTATTCCTATTATGTTTTTTGTTTGATGTTAAGACAAAGTTCCTGGGGTAGGAGGCTGGTAAAGAAAATACAGTCCCTTGCTACAAACTGTTAACAGACAGAGCTTTGCTTTGCTCACTTTAAGTATTTTGCTTAGTTTGGCCCATAACACTGTTTTTTCTGGAAACCCCTCATTTTTTTTTGGTCTGCCTTCCAAAACCACAGTGAAGTGAAAAAGAATTCTTACTGTGGTGCTCCTCTGCTTCAAGGAATGCTCACTTTATACATTCGTATATACCTGTAACCTACATATTCAGGACCATATTTACACAAATTAAACATATTTATCCCACTGTGGTTTTTTTTTTTTTTTTTGAAAAGGAAAGGACAGAAGTTTCAGCTAGTCACTGGGGGACAATCCAGCTGGCGTCTCCAGTGGAAATGATTACCACAGAAACATTTGCAATCACTTAAGTGTGGTCTCCCATGATCCTTAGCAGAAAAGGCTGAAAACAATTCAAAATAAATGTAGTGCAATCTAAATAGGGGAGGAAGAAATGAAAGATAATTTGCAGCAAACGAAGGAGAAACCTTTCTCACCATTCAGTGTCCACTAGCTACAAGATTTTACAGTTATTTCAGCAATCCTGTTACGAATGCCTGGAAAATTAACACGCATGGAGCCTTTATATATTCTACAGCTCAGCTACAGTCACCCACATCTGTTTCTGGTTTAAGTTATACCTCGCTCTGGCATGGATTCAAAGTGCAGCAGTGGAAGTGAGTCTAGGTCTGGGACTTGACTGGGGTAAATGGATGCAGCTCCACTGAGAGAACTGCAGCTAAATCAGCTAATAATGTGGTGCTACATTTCTAGAGACAAGTATTTCTAGAGTTTTCTTCCCTTTCACTTCCTCTTCGTCCAACCAATCAATTCTTCTGCACAGGAAAAGTAGGGTCCACACCTCAGCTACAGGATTCAGTTTTGTAACTGCTTGTGAACTTCTTTGTAATGCCAAAAAAAAGAGAGTTTAAACATTATTCTATTTGGAAAACAGTTCATGTTTCTATCAGATTGCTAATTTTTGCATCTAAGAGGATCATTCATATATAAGTACAGACTCTGAGAATACCATGTGATGTGTATGTGTGCATTTGCACATACATACATATATGTGTATTTTATGTCTGTATGTATTAACAGCATTTCATATAAAAAGAAATCAGAACTTTTCATAGCACACAATTTCCTGTAACAGAACAAGCTACATTTTCCAAGTTAAGTAAGCAACTTCTCATGCTGCAGCATGAATATACTGAAAAATGGAGAAAATCATGTCTTAAGTTGCTGCAGCATTTTATCTCACAAGACTGTTTCTGTAAATTTTTAATGCCATTCCTTGGTATTTAGTAGCCAATTGCCTCCATTTCACATAAGTTTATCCAGAATTAAACTCTACATTTGTTTTATTTCAAAACTTTCTTTGAAGGACCTAAGACTTTCTGGGAGAAGAACTTTTCAAACAGTAATGATTTATGGAAAGAGGGCCAATACAAATATTCTTTTATAGGCTAAACATATAGACTAGCTTTTGCATATTTCCATGTTTTATATGCAAAACTTGGTTTTCTACCTAAATTCCATAGAGTAATTTCTAGTAACAAAAACATCCTCAATTTTTCAAAGCCTCTCAGTGCTTCACAACATTCTATTGAATTTATTCTTGCTGTATGATTACTGGACAAGGACCTGCTGCTGTTTGCAATTAATCCTTGAGGAATTGAGGCACAAAGAAATAAAGTGTGAGATCCACCAAAATTTTTAAAATTCAAATTAAGCACTCATATCCTAGACACTCAGAATTAACTTGCCCATGAGCATCCTTATGTTGCCAGGTTTTGTCCAAAGAAAAGCAATTTAAGAGACAGAGGTATAGCTACTGAACCTCTTACACACTGAGCTAATGTGAAAGACTCAGTACCCAGATTTTTGTAGAGCTTCACACAGATGCATGCCTGTGTCTAAGTGCTAGATAGGCCCAGAGTAAAGAGGTTTCATCAAGACCCCCTTATCTCCTTTACCTGAACTCATATTGCTCAGTTCAAGATACAGCAATCACAGTTTTCATATAACAATGCAGGAGCACACAACTCAAGCTGCTATGGGATCATCAGCCAAATCCTGGGGTCTGTCATCTGCTTCAGCAATCCCTCATATATTTTGCATGCAAAAATGATGAAATGATACCAAGGATGCTCTAAAAGATGTCATCATACAGGGAGCAGTTTTGTCCTGGAAATACCAGTTACACACAGGCTCCTAACTAAAGCACAATGGGATATTCTTAATTTTTAGAAGATAGGCAAAAGTTGGGTAATAGTCCTGTGTCCTATGTTTCCTACTAATTGCCTGCAGTAGCCCCAGACTAGTAGATATAATGAGCAAGATCTGTTGCCTGGGCCTGTGGGCAAGAAGCACAACAGAGCTCGTATCCATGTGGCTAAACTCTCTTGCACCTAAACTGAAATTAAACCCTTCCTTTATGATTTTGGGACAGACAGTACTGGGTGAAGCGAAAGCACCCTGCAACTCAGCCCAGGCGTAATTTTTGGAAGAAGGTACAGCTAGGAATACAAATGAAATAACGCTAAAGCTGCACCAAAGCTGCACACCTAGTCAAGAAATCCATAGCAATCCAGGAACATCACCCACATCTCACAGGTTTACAGGACAATCCTTCCTCTTCTTATATCTGTTACCTAAATGACTAGTCAAAGCAGACTAAAAACAGTGCTTCCATTTTTATGTTCACCATCAACTAAGCAAACAGTAAAAATCAGACCCGTGGCAATGTGCTTAGGGAACTCTTCAGTAAGTTTCAAGTCCAACACAGCATTATGTGTTTCATTGTATTTCAATTGTATTTCATTCAGGATCTTCTCTCTGGTTTTTGTTTCCTTGTTTGCAACTGGCTTTCTATGCTTCTAGGGAGATTTCAAAAGGACTCAAAACTAGTGAACACTGAGGAAGAGAAATTTTCATATGTACTAGAAAGAATGGTGGAGTGATACTACATTTGGAGAAAATGGAAAGGAAAAGTTCTCAATAACATAATTTTTCTTTAAAAAGAAGACCTTAATACAGGTTAGCTTTGATTAATTTTAATATAACATAAGAAGCAAAGAGATAGGAAGGTGACACATTCAGTAGAAGATTTCAGATATGTAGAATGAATATGGGAATTTCATAAGTGGGGATTCCAGTAAAAAATCCCAGGCTGTGATTTAATACTTTGTTCGTCTGATTTTTGTAAATGCAAATGAAGAACTGTGAAAAAAATTAACATTTAAATGGCAAACTGATTGAAGATGGGTTCTTACAGATTGAAAGGGTGGTTTTGCAGTACAAAGTTTGTCTGATGACTTTAGGAGGCAAATCAGTTTACTAAACTGCCAGAAAACAAGCACAAAAATAAAAATCAGTGGGTGTCAGCAGGTTTAGTGAACAAAACTTGTTCACCAAGGGTTAGATGAGACCTCAACCTGAAAAAGAGGAACTGTAGAATCAGGACCACATGGGAATGGAACCACATTTTTTGGCAGTTTTTGGATGTCAGACCAGCTCAGACCATCAGATGCAGCTGTACCAGAGTTAGAAACAGAACTGGGTCCTTCAAATAGTTTGTCTTTAAAACCCTTAAAGCTAAACAATACTCCACATTGTAAATACATAGATACAGATACAAGAAAAGGAAACAGATTGCATTAAAAAGAGAATATATAGGTACTACAGAAACAGTAAAGCACTCATTTTTTAGTCATTATTCAAACTGTTTCACTCATCCTCATAACAGAGAAACTCTGTAAATACTGGCTCACTTAAATCAGAAAAGCTCATACCACTTATGCAGATAGAATTCATGGGCACCTACAGGTGAAAGTAGCAATATGTTGCATCAATTGCTCCCAGTATCATCTGTACATCAAGCAAGACATTTTGGAAAAAAAATCACAAAATATCTCCCTCTTCTTTTTTTTTAATTTAATTAAGTGAATAAACTTTAGATCTTTGTTGGTTCCACAACTTCAGATTTTTAATTTGTTAATCTATAAAGACTTTCTGTAGTGTACTTTTGTGCTTTCTCAGAATCTTGCAGTTGTGTGGAAGCAGCTAAGTACAGAGCAAACACATAACCATGAGTCATTAATGAAGTAAATTTTAAATATTCACTAGAATCAGAGAAATAATGGAGTGGGTTTTGGGTTTTTTTACTTCAGTCCTGCCAGCCAAAAGGATTTGCAGAGAACAAAAGTTTTCTTCCTCCCTTTTGAAGGAAAATCTTATGAAGACATCATTGCTCTACAAATATTTTGCTGTTATATGAAAACCCACCATCTGCACATTTGTGATACATCTAACTCTATATGTGTTCATGTAAAGGTTTTTACAAAACTATAGAATATAGAGAAACAACAAATTTTGGACAGTTTAATTGCTTGCGTTCAGTTTGTCTTTCACATACACAGATTAAAATACAGCTTTGCTTCAATGCATATATGACACATGATAAAATATAGGCCATCTCTTCTCAGGCATCACCACTGCCCAGGAATAAGCAGGAATGGCTAGGGTCACTCTGCACATCCATCAGAAAGGCCCATGTCAGAAAAGCACAAGTCAACTACTCAGCCCCAAGGAGACACCCATAGAAGGTTAAATCCAGGATGTGATTTCAGTCCATGAATCCTACTACCATATGGGAAAGAAAAAAAATATCAAGCAAATTTTTCTCCAACTTCTTCCTTATTAGCTAGAGCAGGAAACCCCCACTCACTGTGTTGTGAACCGTGAATCTTCCCCAGAACCCATCTCTCCCCAGGCCCTGAGGGAACTTGGCTTCCCAAGTCAAGCACACAGAGCTGGCGATGTGCTTTCTAGGTACTACAGGCACAGCATCAGAGGGCTTGCAGCCCATTGCGGGGAGAGGCAGAGACTGCCTTGTACTTAATTTGATGCAACAGTCCCCCGCCTGCTCAATGGGAACTGTGTGGCTACTGCACAGACTTCATGACCAAACTATGGAAGGGGAGGGCAGAATGAGGCTTTTCTCCTTTTTTCGAAACCTCATAATTTTAAGTGTAGATTCTGAGAGCCGAACAGCGTGTGGAGCCCAAGAGAAGAAACGTAATGATGAAGGAATCCTATTGCAGTAAGAGCAGCACTGCCACATGGCTAACTAGCTGGAACAAATCCTGCTATTGCTCTTCAGGCCTCTCCTTAAGGCACAAGTAAACGTGGCTCAGCAGTAAGCTCTCCAAACCAGGGCTCCGGTTCTCAGACGGAGGAATTTCAACAAACTGCCTAGGATTGGTAGGCTTTCTTACGGAAGTACTTCCTTGTCTTCTTTCTACCCAATCTCTATTTTTGCAAGTCCCTTTCTGAGGGACTGCCTGCCAAGGCACTCCAAGATTATGCTGGTAGGAATCAGAACAATGTTTTCCAGGCTTATTTCTCTTCAGCACCTGTGCGCCAGACAGGTGTTTCTGACCATGCCTTTCTTTAGAAATTGAAGCACTGGTCACTTTTCAGTCTGTTTGGTGGTAGTTACAATGTATTTACTCCAGACTAATAAGGAGTAAAAAGAAAATGGCATTATCTGATATACAATGCAATTAAAAGGGGAGGCCCATTCAAGCAGTTTTCCAAAGTAATTTCCAGCAATTCGCATCTTCATTCAAGAAGTGTGGTGCACACAAAGCAGTTATTCAGAATAAATTGCCTCTGAAGGCTAAAATGAGAGTTTCACTGGACAGTATGTTTAAATAAGAGAGAACTGCTAGATGCCAGAGCTAGATAGAGACAATGGTTGTACCAGCCCTTCCCAGCTGCCTCTCATATGTATCTCAGAGTAAGAGATATATTTAGTTCTTCAGTGTGTGTGGTTAAGAAACTATGAGTCATGTGGATTTTGCTGAAAGATAAATGGTTATTACGCTGACCAAAGGGTGGGTCCTCTCTGAGCTTTCAACTTTGGGGTCCACGTTCTTATGCTGCAAGTTAACACAAGTTTCATTGCCAGTGAAATGCTGCACAGCACTGATGAAAATTAGAGGAGCAGAAAAACTGAAAGGCTTTATTTTCAAAAGTGAGTTCTAACAAAGCAGGTAACATCTCTGTGTTATTTTAAGCCCCCTCCTTTCCAGGTAAGCCCAAGCATACTGCTGACCATTTCTACTCACTCCTCCTCTGAGACTAACATCCCTTTTCTACTGAAGGGCTGCATGAAGGTAAAGAGTGGTTTAAATACAATTATTTGCAGCCAGTGATAACTGTCTCTTAATTTTACATAACACCAACAGGTTTGTAGTGGCTTCTCTCTCCCTCCTCTCTTTCTACACTTCATAATAGGGAGAACAGTCGGCATGAACTTTGCCTGGATACTGAAATCAAGGAATTGCAAGCAGTTTTAGTAAGAAGAAGGAGCGGGGGAAGGCTGCAGCTATAAAGAGCATTTGGAGGGCTGGAAAGATACTGTACTTCCCAACAGCTGCACTGCATCAAGGCAAACCACAAAATAGTTTTAAAGCAGCTCCATAGAGCACAGTGGAAACAAAAGTCAGACAAGGCTGGTTTGGGTGTTGGGTTTTTTTAAAGGTAGAGGAGAGGAACGAGACAGGGACACAAAAACCCCTACCCTGTGGCAATACAGCACTGTATATATGCATCTGTAAACTTACAGGTATCTGGCAGTAGTGCTAATCGCCATGTTACCCATCTGCTGTGATTTACATGCTGAGTTTTTAGGGTAAAATTCATGGAGTAGACAACTGCAGTATTAATCTACCAATAGAGCAGCAGATGTAAAGGCATACCTAAGGATGAAGATACTTTTGATTCTCAAACTAGTGACACTGAAGAAATTTCATTTCATTTACTAGTTACACCAGATTAAAACTAGTATAAAATGTCAGATATTCTCCTCCTCTGACTCTCTACAAAAGTATAGACCCTGTTGTAGCAAGACAAAGATGCACTGATTGTCTGTGGCATTGCCTGTAGCTATTCAGATACTTTTAATGAGAGGGTTAAGAAAACTCACTCCTCCCAGGACTCGAAAAACTTCTGCTGAAATCATAAGAATGTCTGAGCTGAAGTCCTGTCTTCCTCCCTGCCCCCATTCTTCAGGCTGCATTTTACTTAAATAAACTATTTGGATTGGAAAACATTCCCTGAGTCTATTCTGACTCATGCTTTCTCTGCTGCTTTAGAACCCTTAAGACACCAGGCAACTACTCAAAATTTCACTCTGCCTAATATGCTGGGGAAAAAAGGCACCTCCTCAGTTCCTTGAGCACAGGGAGCTCAGTCCAAAGTAAGTCACCACTTTGGGTGCTGGCTGTTGTATGACACATGAGGAGGGAAATGGGCTTTTTCCTAGATTTCTGAATTGCTCTCTCAGATGGACATGGGCTGATTCATAGCTGGCTATGAAGAACTCTAACTTTTGTTTTCCAGCTTTTTTTTTTTTAACAGATTTTGGGACCAATCCATCAAAAAGTAGCTTTCAACCAATCCAGAAAGAAAGGCTGACCACTCCATATAGACATCAAGAGAAAACTTTGGTGTAGCAGGGAAAGTTTTCCTCACACTGAAACCCAAGGGAAAACATAATTTCATTAACATGTTTAGTTTCCAACTCATTACATGCAGTACACTTTTAGGTCCTCCCTCTCATAAAGAGCACAACCAACTTCCACAGCTACACAGTTTTAGATGGACACAGGTACAGATACATACAGTCAAATTACTTAAAATATATTTACATATCAACTTTTTATGTTATTGGCTATATTCATGCACTCAGATCATGCAACCTGCAAGCTAATACAATTTACCCTATCCATTAAGGGAATAGAGATAAAGTAATCTCATTTTCCCATGTTTGTCACAGATTATTCATCATGCACAGACACACTGATCACAGCTCAGCTGGTGACAGATCATTTGTCAGACCACCTGTAGGCAGCAGTTCACCTCTTTGTGCTTACATTGTGAAGACAGATAGGGCTCTGTTTCTTTTGCCAGTTGCTGTGACTACAAAGTATTTTATTCCAAGTAGTATATGCTTCATATGCCACCAAAGGTCACACAGTATGAAAAAGAAATTTTAATACCTCACAACAGTAAAACGCAAGAGCTTATAGAACAGGAAGTGAAGAATGTTCTGTACAAGCTGGAGCAAGCTGATCCACATCATGTCCAGGGCCTTCAGCTCCCCATTATTAGCTGTGCAAACCCAGTTGTGTTAAGTAGCTCATGGAGAACAACCCAGAAATAAAGTGGAAAGTGATGCACAGCAGACAGTGTTTGCATCCATTCCACATCTCTGTCTACTACTGCAGCTCTGCTCGTGACCTGCTGCAGGCTTTCCCACACAGCAAACTGCTCCTGCTTCTCTCCCACCTGCAACTCCCAGCCCACCAGACGAGAGGCAGATATTTGGTGCCAGATGAATAGTAGCCATTTCACAAAGCTCCTCACCTTCCCTCTGTCTCTTTTCCATGCCATCTGAGTGAGCCTAGCTGTTTTCCCACTGCATAGCATCCAGCTTATTACATACTCATGTGCAGTGCAGGAAGTATACAAGAACCCAGGTCAGGTAATTATGGGACAAATTCTGGAACATTTATTTATTATGGGGCAAACCCAGGAACTGCGGACACTTCTGAAGTGCTGCTTTCTTTGAAAGGTGGTAATACAAGTGAGACTGAACCTCAAGAACAGATTATATCACATATACATACATACATATACACAGGCATACTTGAAAGGCAGAAGGGCTGCCTTAAGCCATCTCCTGACCATGGCCACAACCCCTCTAGGTCCCTCTTTGCATCTTTTTCCTGCACTTTGTTTTCTATCTCTGCATTGAAATGCAAGATGTATTTACATTCCGCCTACCCAAGAGACTTCTGCAAATCTCTAATCAGCACGATCCTGTAGCAAAATAGTTGTTAGCTGGTTCTCTGTAAATACACATATTGTTCAAATTAGAGCTTGAAGACAAGGGCTTCCTGCTTGCTGTGGTTCTTTTACGGCTTTACTGATGAGTAAAGACTCTGTAAGTGACAATATAATCCATTTCTGGCAAACTCATTAAGAAGTATATGTAAGAAATATGAAAAATAGCTAGAGGGTACCCCCTTTGCTGTGGTTCAAAGCTAGTGTCTCAGGCCTTCAGAACCATAATCAACCACAAATTTCTTTAGCACTGACTAATAAAGAGTAGGTCATCAAGACAACATCTTCTAATTGGCATTTTAATGGCCAGGTAATTTCTGCAGGTGTCTTCGTAGTGTGAAGATGACGTAAAAGTTGAATTATACCAACTATTGAATTCAGATAGCAAGAATGCCATTTCCCAACCTTATCAATATACCAACTCAGTCATAAATAAGGCCTGACATTCTGCTTGGTGGAAGTGTAAATATTCAAGGTTCCCATACAAGAGTGGTAAGCAGTCCTACAGGAGGGTACAGGTGATGACTGAAAGATAGCTCTTGAAGTATTAATTGCTTGGAGAGGTGTAATGCCCAAGTGTAGGTAGGGCTGAGTGAACAGACACAACACCAAAGGTTCTGGCATTAGAGCTCAGCCACAAGGTCTGCTTGTGCCAAAACATTTACATTTCTGTATCACTTGAAATTGAGGCAGGGCTGACTAAAAGCAGAATATTTAGCACCATTGTTGAACTGCATATCTTCAAAGGCCTGCACCAGCATGAAACTGTTAGCATGCATCACACCTCTGTAAATCATGTAAATGAAGGTTCTTGTATGCATAATACAGGGGGAGAAACAAGGACCCAGGAGGTGAACTGTCAAAGGTTAACTGCTAAATCAGTGGCTTCAGGTGATGATAAATGCTTGTCTTACGGCAAAAGCCATCATGCTGACTTTTCATATAACTTGTATGCAAACATTCTATTTGCTGCAGGAAATTAAGAAATTACCTGGAAACTTAATGACCCCTTTAAAATGACGAGATTCTAAGGCCTGTTAATAGTGTCTCTAACTGACCTGTTTGAGTCTGTTGACTACATTAATAGCCTGAAAACTGAATATTTGTATATGCAACATGATTATCTTGTACCTCATTAGTTATATTTCTAAACAAAATTTGATTTAACTGGTAATCTGGAGGATAGTTGGTAAAACAGCAAAATAGGTTGAAAACCAAGACAAGAAAACTATGAAACTTATACTGCAGTAAGTGAATGGAAAGGTATTCTTCGCTTTTATCTGCCTAATTTTGGCAAGGATATTGAGAATGAGAGCCAAAGTGCTGTCATTTTTAGTGGTGTGATTCTTGCGCCAGTGAAATTTTCTGGTGTGCTGCAATAGGTTCTGCCAGGTGTGAATGTGATCATCTTCAGTTCTGGATCTCTAATAAGTGAGCCCCTGCTCTGACCTTAGTTTAGGAGCAATTTTTATATTGGAGGAGTAAGAACTAAGAACCTGATATCTCTGTAAAAAATGGTACAGTTTTATTTTTAATGAAAAACCTTGCAACTGTGAAATGCAACTCTGTATAGAACAAATTACCTGGAAGCTAGAACTCAATGAATTCAGTTATAAGAAATTTGCTTTGTAGTTTTTGATACAGAACTCCTCAGAGTCTGAAATGTCTGACATCAAAGTACATTTTTTCTCCTCTTCTTTAGATACTGTTCCAATCTTAGGTTAAAAGAACAGAGAGCTAACATAGATTTTAAAGACTGAAATGTAACAGTGTAGGAGTGCGTTTGCAACAGGTTTTCTTTACCAAATGAAACTCTAAAATCTTAATACTTTACAGGAATTCCCTCTGTATTTTGAATTACAATGAGAAAATCTAGATGCTTAAATTATCATGTGAGCTCTTCCATTTCCTTGTAGAACCCTGTAGCATTGCCCTCAAACCCATCTGAGAGTTGTTGGAAGTCAAACCAGTGCATCAAAGTTGCAGAGACAGAGGATTACAAGGGAAAAAATACTCAAACTTGTCTTTTGTAGTCCTGATTCAATTCCACCAGCAAATCACATACCCGATATGTGATGGATTTGTTACCTATGTATTACATACATTCTTTCTATAATTTAGCACATCCCTTATAGCAGATGAGAAATATTGTTGTTCTAGGTATGATCAGCAACACGAGCCAAAATCTACTTCCTAGAATAAAATAATCCTACTTCTTTTAGCTAAATAATTTGGAAGTTTTTTCTAATCATGAATTGTCCTCTATTTCTGTTGAACTCTTTTTTTATGTATTTCCTCAAATGAGGATGAAAGTCTACACCATTCTCTATGTTACCCAATTATTTTAAGCCAAATTTGTGAATCAAAAGAATATATCATAAGCCAAGTTAACCCATGAGAAGATTAAATCCTGCTCATCAGGCAGAATGGTTCAGTTTTCACACAGCTTTCCTGTTGATTAAAAATAGAATTGTTGTTTAAGGAAATCCTAAGATATTATGAGCTTCATGACAAAACTCACTCTTCAAACAGAGACTTCTGGGTTAATTATGTATAAATATCAAGAATGCCATTCCTCTTATCCCAAACTCATGTTTATGCCTGAGAAAGGGACTGCAAGCTTGTGTGTTTCCCTTCAGAAAATCTCTTCCCTGCAAGAGCAATGGGCAGCAGTTTCAGCAATTTGGAAAGAGCTCAGAAATAATGAGAGTCTGGAAACAAAGCAGTAAGAGTCCAGCTGAACAACCCCAATCAGAAATCATCTGGGATGTGGCAACACTGAGATGCAGGATAAGTTATGGATTTGGAAGCAGCTAAGGAAAATTAAATTAACTCAGAGCAAAGAAAAAGGAGAAGTCCTGTACAAGTTAAGATACACATTTCCTGCTACAGTTTTCTTTTTGCTTTGCAACCACTCTGACTCCTCTGATGATCAAGTATCTGTACAGTCAGGTTGGATTTTGTATGGGGTGAGCAAACAAATCTTGTCCTGAGTAGATGATGCAGAACATACATGAGACTTGAATTTTGAGCCATGCACCTACCTAAGTTAAATGCACTAATTTTTTCAAGTGTTAGAGTTTAGAATATTATAATTTGCAAGGCTGAGTACACTGATATGTCTATATATGCACAAAGATTGCAAAGGTCTTTGCAGCTTGGACACAGCTGGTGCTGTTAATGCAGAGGAAGAGTGAGCACCGATGAGAGCACAAACTGTCTCAACATTTAAAATTAAGAGAGAAAACCAATCATTTTTTCTATAGAAAATAATAAACTAAGGCTCATGTAACTGTTTCACAATCTCTAATTGAATGCGAATAGCTTCAAGCAATAATTCCTAAGAGCATTTCAAGTGAGATGAAGTTTATAGACCAGTTCTGGAGGACACACACACAGTTAGACTGTAACATCAGGAGTACACTGCAGCTTTCAGAAAAGCTGAAAGCTGTCTCATTTGAATGTCTTTCATGACAGGGATACAGAGGGAGGCACATTTCACTTGCAACAAAAAATATTTGCTTCATTTCATGAAAATAGTGTTATTTGATGGCTAAAACAGAGCTTGGTTTCAGGTGGCTGCATAATCCACAATCTACATCTGTTAGGGTTACACCAGAAAAGTGGATATAGTTATGTGCTCTCATAAAGAGTGATCTTCTCACTTTCAGTTTACCCAAATGAAAGGCAAATACTCTCATGCACTTGAGGGGAGTATAGGAGGCATTACTCCTTACTTCTTGTCTATAGCAATTTTATAACAAAGAGGCACCATCCTCTGTGGTTTGAAACCTTTCAGAGTCGCCTTCCAACAGCCAAAGACCTTCAAATAGTACTCACTTAATTAGCCAGTCTAGTTTGTTTTCAGAGCACTTTAACCCTTTGTTGGTTTGCTTCTTTTCCATTCTATGAGACCTTTTTAGTACAAATCATTTAAGAAAATATTTTTGGTTTTAATTTGGATAATCTCTAAGGTGATAGCAGCCTGTGATCCCAGTTCTGTGACCACTGCAGGGGAGGCTGAGCAGCTGCTGAATCAAACCTCCTGAGGCTATCCAGGCTACTTAGGCTGCAGTCCTAAATTATCCTGAAGGGGCATTACACTCTGGACTATCCACACAGCTCATGCCCTTGAGCTTCACAACATAGCATTCCCTTTTAATGTACACCAGCTGTGGTCAGCTCAGAGCACACCAGTCTGCTCCCTCATCATGTAAGCCCACTCCACATCACTCCTTTTCCTACAGGGCAATAGAGCCTCAGTTCCACTAAAGACCATGCTAAATTCCCAACACTGTTCCTGAGACAAAACCTGACGGCTTTCTGTGGTGAATCCACTGAGGTTGAATTCCATCCCACTATGTCAGGACTGGGGTCTTCATTAACACAGAAATTTCACCAAAACATCCTATTTCTTAATCACTCTTTCTGTAACTTCTAAAATGATAAAAAATTGAGTAACTGTAAAAATGTAGTATCATTTGTAAGATAGCAGACATTTGTACATGCACTTTGGGTCTGGAGTGATTCTGTCCAAATCTTATCCACGCACTCTGCTGAGTATCTTGTTCCAGGTCACAAATAAAAAGCAATTTACAAATTAAAATATTTCCCCCCATACCGGTTTAGCATAATCAGGTTAGGCACAGACAATGTAACTACTCTCATGTACAGCCTGCTCCATAATACAGATTCCGTAGACATGATCCTACCTTTTCAGAGTCCCATGGATATACCTGTCAAGTACATTACTTTTCCATTTAAATTTTCAATGGCAGTCTAAGGCATATTCTACTTTTCTCAAGAAAGATCCAGGGGAAAAAAATAAACTTTTCAAATCTGTAAACTATATAGGAAACAAAAATTATTTTAAATACACAAGCTCAGTACTGATACAATTAAAGAAATTAATTCATACAATTAATTTATCTGGTTTTATTCTATGATTCTGTGAATCTTGGGGTTGTCCTGTGCAGGGCCAGGATGATGATCCTTTTGGGTCCCCACCAACTCAGGATATTCATGATTGTAAGACTCTATGTTTAAAGAACTCCTCTTTCTTACAATATTTTGGGTTTTTTACATCCATAACTACTTTGGAACTTATCAGGTCAGATCAAAGTGCATGTAAAGCATTTTGTCTCTGATGGTGACCAATAGAAGACATTAAAAAAAAATGAGATGATATTTTATGAAAATATTCTCAGTCTTTAGCTTTTTATAGTGCAGCAACTAGAAGCCTCAACTCTCCCCTGTGATTTGCACTTTGTAGAGTTTCAAGGAGTCCACTGATTGAATGCTTAATATTTCAAATATCTTATTAAAGTTTGATATGTGAAAATACCATGCTGTGAAACAAAGGGGAGTACAGCATTACAACAAGGCTGCTTATCCTCTCACAAGACGGTGTAGGAGTATGCCAAGTCAAGGATTAGCAACCTTTTTCAAAGAGTATAAAACATTGTAGAAAAGAGAATGGAGAGCTACCACTCTTTATCTATTAGTGGCTTTTACTAACAAGGAAAGTTAATACTGAGAAGGTATTTTGTGCATGAAGAATGCCAACAACATTCAGCAAAATATGTTTACATCTGAAGGCACAACAGACTTCAGTAAAGGGGCACTTGCATCCTCTCTGCATGCCTGCCCTCTGTATCCCCCCATAATCTTGTAGCCTATTTCATGGGGATGGAAGAACCAAGGGTGGGAGAACCTACAAAGATATTAAGATTCTGCAAGTTTCATGAAACTGTCAGGCAGCTAGAAGGAAAAGACTAAAATTGGCAACTCCAAGAAGAAAAGACTTCAGTGTGAGTCAGAACGTGTCTGGTTTGGCTTACCAGCTGGCTAATCAGTACAAATATGCTGGCCTGCCTGGGGCTAGCCCTGGTGTGGGCTGCTTTTTGCCCAGCTGGTAGTTGCAGAAGAGGAACCTGAGCCTAGTGAGAGGACCAGGTATAGACCATGGTAATCTAGGAGAAGGGAGGAGCTGAGGTTTTTAGGATGTATTCCACGTCTATTTATCTGAAGGTGTGTGAGACAGTATCACACAAAATCTCACACACAGAATATTCTGAGCTGGAAGGGACCAACTTTTCTTAAGAAAAGAACTCATGACCTTGGCATTACGAGCACCATGCTCTGACCAATCCATCTGCCAAGTCTGTGGCTTCCCTGCTCATACAGTCACCTTGGGCTTTTCGCACAACCACGTTCTGTTACGATGAACAATGACCTATTCAACTGTATTAAGTGCTTTATCAAAGCACAATCAGCTTTAAAAACGTTTAGAGGGAGAAACAACACTGTCCTGAATGCCATTTATTGATTCTACTGCTTAAAACTGGGAATGCTGTGATGTATAGTAATTTTGGGGTACAGCAAGACATTGTACTCAGCGAAGCCTTACACGAGTAATTTCAGCTGTGGAGATTCACATTTGCCTCTGTGTGACATGAGCATATGCCTTGAATCCTTTACTCAGATGCTATAACATTTTTCCCTAGTCTACAGAGGGAGATCTTGTTTGTCTTTTCAGTGAATAGGGAGCAGAAAATTGTGAGAAGGACATCCAAAAGTAATCAATACATATGATTTCCTCTGCATTCTTCTTCCAGAATGAGGGATTCTAATTCCACATGAAGCAGAAGAGACATCTGTCCATAGCTGCTGTAGGAGTTGAAAGCATTTCAGGATGGCAAGGGGTGGAAAGTTTTAGTCACAGAAAAGCCTGGACTGACGGGGCAATGTTGTTGCTGAATACGACTTACATCTGCATACTGCCTCATTTCTCAAAGTAGGATTTAAATGCACTTGAAAACTACCCCCACTGCCTGGGGGAATTTAGTTGCTTCAGAAGCAAACTTCAGTGATGTGAACTGTCTGAAACAAGCCTTTGCTTGCACTGCTGCTTATTTCTGACTGTGCATAACACGTGGTATCCATGTAATGAAGGATCGGTTGAAGATACTTCCCTTATTGAGACAGATTTCTTTCCTTTAAATTATAGGTTATGTGCTCTTTGTTGTAGCTGAAAATTATCACTTGATATGGAAAACAATGTATTATGCACATTTAAACCAAAGGTAACAAAAAGACTGATTTTTTTCCCACCTGTTATCAACAGTTATAGCTGAGGGTTCTTTTGATGGTTTGGGTTTGGTTTTTTTACTCTAATAGTGCAGCAAACTTTTTCAGTAGTTAATTTCAAGGCAAGGTACCAATGATTTGGCAATTTCATTTAATCCTACCTGTGTGATTTTGATTGCCAGGTTATTGTATCCAGCAATAATTAGACCTTTATGTGATACCATTCACAATGTTCTGTGCCAATACATTTTCACATAGACTGAATACAACCCATGATCATGTATGCTTACTTTCAATTACTCCACTGATCTCTACCTCTTACATTTTCCAGTGTGTTCTTTATTCATGCTCTTCTGAGTTCTTATCACTCCAAATCCTGTTAAGAATATGCAGGAATGGATCTATAGTGACCCTCTACATGGGATATTCATTGCATTTTTGTTTTCTCTTCTCTCATAAAGAAAATTCTGGAAGTCCCCGGGAGCCAAGTCTCTGTAGGTGTCAATTCACAGTGCTATGCCGTAAAGGTGCAATAGAACCTTTTAACACTGCGATTTGATCCCCATTTCAGCAATGTGTTCATTAACAGTGATACAAGCTTGGTATACCAGAACTCATTGTCACATCATTAGAGTCTGTCTACACACATCCATTAATGTGTGTGTTCTGAAGTATTCTCACCAGCACGATGTTAATTTGCTTTTACTGGAATTTACTGGGACTGATGATCATCTTAAAAGATGACCTGCCTTAATTTGATCTTCCCTTCTGTTTTAGTTGAGACTTTTCATTGCCTTAAGTCAAAACTCTAAGGCTGGCATATAGAACAAGGAAAAAACCCAATTGGATGGTTAAAGCTGAAATTTGAAAAAAAAAAAAGTAAAAAATTCTGATATGGCTTAAATACTTGTGAGCTATGCAACTATATTGAATACTGGCCTGGCTATGCTGTTACTGAAGTCAGTGAGTTTCCACTGCATTATGGGAGAACAGAATCAGAGTCAGAGCAGAAGGATGTTTATAACAGACATGCAGGCTTATAGCTTTACTAAATGATTTAGAGGTGAAGTCCAAATGGTCTTACAAAAATGAAGTTTTAAAATTAACTTTCAGATGTAAAGTAACTTAGCATATTAATAATTTCATTATTTTCTTGGATGACTTTCAGTGTCACAGAGCAATAGACTGAGTTGATAATGTCATGAAAAGAGATCTATGTGTCCTGAAATTATTTAAACATGATAAATTGGTTTGGCACCAGACAGAAACTATCTGAGCTTTCTGTCAATATGTGAACTAAGCCTTTGTCTGGACCTCCTCAATCTCTAAATGCGTAACCTTTGAGGAAAAAGTATGAAAAAATAAAAAAAGGAAAATGGTATATACCCTGTAAACACCACCCAGAAAGCTCACTGACTGCTGCTGTGGAAGTTTGCCCCTTTTGAAAATGATAACCAGACATCTCAGTTTCAGTGAAGTGGCCTTGAGTCATCCTCTTTTTTGCCTTATTTAAGTATAACTGAGGAAAATTTTCCTTCAAATTTGCCTACTGCTCCCTTCAACAGCACTCTCCCATGGGCTGCCTATCAGTTGTTCCTTTTTGAGAATTCATGACCATTACTACTGCTGGGAATAATGGATGATGATTTATTTCAGACACTAAGCCACTGGGGAACAGAAACTAAATGAAGCAGCTGCCATAGTTGTTCACATAGAACCTGTTTATTTCCCATTAAAAGTTAATTTGCTGGACTACTTCTCAAAAGCCACTTTAAATGATTCTGAAAGAACTCTCTTAAAATATCAAAAAAGTATTAGAAGTCAGTGGCTATAAGCTGTTTGCAACAATGCTCCTACTTCCTTACCATTTACTGGCACCCTACGGTCTCCCTCTAAATGATGCTCCATGGAGCAGCCAAGTTGTGACTCTGTGTACCTGTGCCACGCTATGAGATCTCTGTGTACCTTTAGTCCTACGTGGGAACAGTAGCACTGGCCACAGGAGCCTCGGCATACCTGGCCCTTCAACACAGGGTGCAGAGGACTGCTGGAAGTTTCTTGCAGTATCTTGTCTCTCCTCAGGATTTTCCTGTAAGAACAACTTTTTTGATGTTTTTTTATTTTTTAACTAAGCTAGAAGAAAACAGCAAGCATGAGGCAGTGAACTGTAGTGAGGGGGTTACATGGTACCACTTCCTTATTTTCTCCATCGACAAAGTACTAGTCTCCTCGTTAAGGCAAGTTACTGACTATAACCAAGCTAAGACATGAAGTCCAGAATCATAAACAATTTTATCATAGAAGTTGATATGTCTACACAATAGACACCAAGAAAAACTATCCAAGCTTCAGCTTAGTGCTGTATTAAATCATAGAGACCCTCATATATATCTATGTATACTACAAAAGGACGACTGAAGCCAGATCATGTCACTGAACCAGCCCCAGTTCCCAAAGGAGTCCCACTGGAAAACAATTTTCCTTAGGCACCTTCATTGCTCACCTGGTACTGCTGTATGGTTGGGCACACATGCATTATCTGAAGAAATGTGTGAAACTTTGTGTTGGAATAGCTGAAAATAAATTAATAACTGCTTGCATCAACCACAAACACTGTCGCTCACCAGCTCACATCAGCTGGAGGACAACTTGGATCTGAGAACACACCAAACCCAGTTATGCTCCCTGGGGTATGAGATTTGGGGACAGACTAAAAAGATGCCAATCTTTCTCCAAATTCTAGCATTGTTCTGTGTTTTCTTGTAGTATGGTTCTGGCCAGACAGTATCAAATTATTTGGCCCTTCTACTCCACTCTGGTGATCCCCACTTGAGTACTGCATTCAGCTCTGGGGTCCCCAGCACAGGAAGGACATGGCCCTGTTGGAGCGAGTCCAGAGCAGGCCCACCACATTCATCAGAGGAATGAAGCACCATTCCTATGAGGAAAGGTGGAGAGAGTAGGGGTTGTTCAGCCTGGAAAAGAGAAGGCTTTGGAATGACCTAATTGTGATCTTCCAGTACCTGAAGGGAGCCTACAAGAAAGATGGAGAGGGACTATTTATAAGGGCATGTAGTGACAGGACAAGGGAGAATGGTTTCAAACTGAAAGAGAGTAGGTTTAAATTAGATGTTAAGAAAAAATTATTTACTGTGAAGTTGGTGGGCCACTGGAACAGGTTGTCCAGAGAAGTTGTGGATGCCCCATCTCTGCAAGTGTTCAAGACCAGGTTGGCCATCCAGCCTGGTCTAGTGAAAGGTGTGCCTGCCCACAGCAAGGGGGTTGGAACTAGATGATCTTTAGGTCCCTTCCAACCCAAACCATTCTAGGATTCTGTTATAATCGCCCAGTGGTTGACTGATAAGTTTTGAAATAGCATGCAGGGAAAGTGCTTCCTGGTGCATGTACTAAAAAGTTATAGTTTTCATAATTTTTAGTCTGTATTCTAAGAATTTATTCAAAATAATGAGAAATAAATCTGGGCTGACATCACCTGGAAACTTCTCTCTTTTAAAGCTTGCCCTAATAGCAAATTTTGCAGAGGACATTTTTTATTATCGTCAGTTTCAATTTAAATTGTGCCATAGGCATTACTGGCTTCAGCATGAAATAGTTCCTTTAAACAGGTATGATCCAAAGCAAAAAGAGTTCTTAGATGTTTACTTGTTTAAGCTGGCTGATCAAATCAATTTTGGTATGTTAAAGGCTACAAAACCTCTCATGTTACTTCTGTTACTTCAGAAGTTCCTGCACTACTAATGATATTTGCATGTTAGCAACCATTTGCGATGATTGTATTTTATGGAAAAAGTTTTTCTGACTTCATATTATAGAATCAAAGTCATTAAGTACCACCTTTTTTAGGAAATTTTTTTTTCCCCCAAATTTCTAAGATTATTTTAGCATGCCTAGGTAGAGAAGATAAGCAGTGTAGCCTGCCTTCGCAACAGAAACTGTGACAGTGTCTGTATAATAGAGATACCTTGCAGGCAGATCAACTTAATAGGCCTTTTTCACCCTAAAATCATTTGGTGTTGTTTGAATTACTGCTGATGCTAGAAGGAAAAAAGATTCCTCTCTTTCCTTCCTCATCTTTTCTAAAAATATGAAGACTACAAATGACTGATAGTGAAGAAAGTGGCCAAGGACTCCATAAGTTCCAAAGGTCAGGTATGCATCTGAGACTGTTATGTCAAAGCTGTCGGTCCTAGAGAACTTCATTTACAGATTTTTCAGCATGGTGGATTGCTGAGAAGAGAACAATGTGGGAAAAGAGCCATATAAATTAATTATTCTTCTGCATCTCTTTTCTTTTTTCTATCAATGTGCACCAGTCCTGAAATGGCTGGAGCATACCAAGAATTCATCTGTTTGGAAGCCTGAGGAGTCTCATATCATCTCAACTGCTTTAGTGTGTTGCTGAACTTCAGGCTCCGTGTCTCCCTCAGCCATCTGTTTTATGGTAGACACAGTAATTGAAAATCCACATATTTGCAGGGGTTTTCCCTTCTTTGGGGTAGGGGCTTGTTTTTCCTGTGTGAAACTTTATGGGTAGATTCAAGGCAAATAATGGCTTAGTTTGATTTGGTCAGAATACATGTGTCCGCATCCTTGCATCATCAGAGTGTTTCATTCGTAGAAAAGGGCTATCATTTATTGAAAACTTGCATTAAAAAGTTTATACATATGCAATTAGAACAGGTCTCAAAAGAGTCTAATTACTATTATAATTAGTCAATAACTGTTCTGCTGATGCAGCAGAGTCAAAATGAAGAAAAACTGGCTATAGAGTCAATGACTGATTTCAAGGAACAAGTTTGAAAAAACCAAAGCTGGTCACTGAAAATGGTGTTGGAGAATACTTGGACTTGAGCCTCAGTGCTTTGGGTCTAATTTCATTTACTATTTTAACTGGTTTGAAGAACACTGAGCTACTTTTGGTTTATTCTGGTATAAACTTTCAAGTAGTTATCTTTCCTGTGCAGGTTAATTTGAAATCCTATTTGGTCTAAATTGATTCCATTCATGTGAAAGATAATGTGAAAGAATACTCATGTACCCTTTATGACATATATTTTTATTACAATGTTTCAATCTGTCATCATTTGTTGTGCTCCTATTTTGTGGTCAGATAAACTTCGTTAGATGACCTTTTCCTAATGCTGTGGATTTTTCTCTCCAAGCTGCAGGCTTTTCCATTTCGTCGGCAGTCTTGATAGCAAGGAACTGTCCCACTGTCTGTGGAGGCGGGTTCAGGCAGCTTGTTCAGCTGGGAACGGCTGGCTCGCCCGGGCACGCGTGGATGCGTGGCACAGGGCTGCTGCTTTCGGCGATGCCAGATGCTAGCAGAGCCCCTGGGACACAACCTCTGTGAGGTGCCCCCTCAGGTGGTCATCCAGGGGCCAACTTTCCCATGCTTTCTGTATACGTCCCCCGGAGGCAGCTGAAAATAAGGGGCTGGATAACTCTCCCGGCACCTCCCCTAAGACAGGCTGAGGGCGAGACGACCCTCTTGGCTCCGGGGTAGTCAGGAGGCGGTGCTGATCCGCAGCCCTCCCGCGCCCCCGCCGCGGTCTCCCGCTGTTGCGGGTCGCTGGTGTGCCAGGGCAGGATCCTCCTGCTCGGCGACCCGCGTTTGGCGGAGGGAAGGGGAGCGAGGACGGGCGCCCCCCTCGCCTTTTCCGCCGCGGAGAGGGCCCCCCACCCCCACCACCGTGAGGCGGGGCTCCTGTTTCCCTTCGCCATTACCTCTGCCCGGGACTCCCTTCGGAGAGCAGAGGGGCCTGGGAGGGGGCGGCTGCCCGCTTTGGAATAGCCCCTGGGCGGGGAGGCGGGCTGACCACGGCTGCCGCTTGGCCGGGCCGGCGACACCACGTCAGCTCCCCGCAGCCGCGGGGGCCGCGATGGGCGACCCCAGGTGACTGCAGGCCCCGACCCCAATCCCGGGGCAAAGGAACGATGGGGCGGCGCTGCGCGCCGCGAGGGGCGGCCCGTCGCCGCCGGCCCTCAGGGGCACAGCGCGGGCAGCTCCTCGCACGCCCACCTCGGCCCCCTCCCCCAGAAAGGGAGAAGCCGGCTGCCGGGCACACGTGGCAAACAACCCCGCCAGCTCTCTCTCAGCTGGGTGGCCGTCTGGAAGGGGAGCTGCCTGGAGTGCCCATCCTGCTCCTTGCACCCGGGAGTCCCGTCCAGCGGGCCGACAGGCGCGGAGCGCTCGGGACGGCCTCCCCCGCACACACACACTGCCCGAGCGGCCTCGAGGCCGGGAGAGGAGACTGGCAGGTCTCTGCCCGCGCCCTGGCCGGAGATGCTTCCCCGGGGAGAGCGAACTGCCGGGTCGCGAACGAGCTCCGCCGCGGGCTGCGGGCGGGCTGAGCGGCTGTCGGCGTCCCCGGCACCCATTGTTCGCGGGGAAACGCGGGGAGAGCGGGACCGCGGTGACCGTGCTAGATGGGTCAGGCTAGAGGGTCCGGGGATGGGGAGAGCGTCGCTTTTGCTTTTGGTTGCGGTGGGACGGCGGGGAGAGGTTGAGCTGGGATCCATCCTCCTCCCGGCTTCCCCGGCCGCTTCCCCGCGGGGAGGGAGGCTCCGCAGGCCCTGGACAGCTCCCGCTTTGAACGCCGTCGGGGCGCTGCCAGCCGGCTGCCCGGCGAGGCTCCCGGCCGCACTCCTAGAAAAGCGGGGCGAGAGGGGCGTGGGACGGCTGAGGAAAAAAAAAAAAGAAAGAAAAGGAAAAAAAAAATGAGACGACGAGTCAGATTTTCCTTCCGAAAGCCTCAAAGTGTCCACGTCCTCAAAGCATGGAACCAATTTACCGTCGCCGCCCCCCCGCCGCTCCCGCTGCCAAGGCTGCCGCGGCGGGCTGGAGACACGGGGCACGTGACGGCCTGGGCGGTGCTGGGACCCTCCTGCGGTATAAGTAGGGCGGACCGGGGCTGGGTTAATTTAGCGTCCCGGGCAGCAGGTTTTTGCTAAGGTTGGAGTTACTCCTCGAGACTGTATGCCTGCGTCCCACAGGCGATAGCTGACCAACCGACTCGGCACCACAAGGAGTCTGCATGTCTTGCAACTAGACATGCTCAGCTTTGTGGATACACGGATTTGGTTGCTGCTCGCAGTAACTTCATACCTAGCAACAGGCCAACGTAAGTGCTTTCCGCTTGTTTGTGGCAGGGGTGGTGGCAGGGGTGGCTGTCCGGCTCTGTGCTCTGTCCCGACGCCCGCCCCACGGACGGCAGTCTGCGGGGAGCTGCCGCTTCCCAAACGATAGACACCAGCTCATAAACTGCCACCTCCGTCCCAGATCAGAATGCAGCCTCGTTCTTTCCCTCAGAAAAAGATGGCAAAAGGCGGACGAGATACCCCTCCACGGGAAAAAAAAAAAAAAAAAAAGGGAAGAAAAATGGCAACACCCCCGAAGACGGGCTCGTAGTTAATGGAGAACACAAAGCCCTATCTCCAGCGCAGATGCTGTGAGGAGATATAGGCTGGGAGGACAGTGCTTGCGGCGAGCGAAAGAACCCAGGCTGCCCTTGTGAGAGGCTTCAGGCGCGCTTTTCGAAGCGGGGGAGCCGGGAGGAGCGGGAGTGCAGCGGCGCATCCCTTCCGTGCCACCGAGGGGCGGCGGGGACGCCGAGCGGGACCCGCTCCGCGCTGCGCCGCGCGCGGGGGCGCCCCCTGCGGG
>WBMZ01002852.1:0-53133 GCA_013400975.1 Atrichornis clamosus
GAGGCATCCATGGCTGTACTGGTTCCCGTTGCCCCGGCCCCACCCGGCCCGAAGGAACCCGCCGCCGCCGCCTGTCGCTGCCCGCCGCCCGGGGCCGACGTGCGGGCTGGCAGCCACAAGGTGTCAGCCGCGCTCCGGGCAGGTGGCCCCGCCGCTGGCTGCGCCCGACGGCGGCTCCGGAGGGTGCGCCACCGGCACCCGGAGAGGAGTTGGAGCCCGTCGCCCCCTCCGCCTCTTCTCTCCATGGAGGGGCGGATGGGGAGCGACGCCTCTTGCAGCCTCTGCTCTAAGGACGGCTTGTAAGCCGTCAGATGTCGGCCGTGGGTGATGTCCGGCGCCCTGCAAGGTCCTGCGGACGTGAAGAGCTCGGTGCTTAGGATGGATCCATCGAAGCAGCCAAAGAACCTACTGGCATCAAAGGCATTGAAATCTCTAATACAAGTTTCAAAGAAGCTAGGCGCTTCAGTAGGAATTAGGGACACAAATGTTGTCAGAATGTGGGTGATTTAGGGGCAAAAATGCCAGTGCAAGTCTCTGGGACGAGCACTGCTGTGTTTTGAACTGGCAGCGCAGGTCCCCTGGTCCTGCAACGTAGTCACACCACTGCAGGGTTTGTGGGGCTGCAGGGTTTTACACCCGCTGCAGGCAGGTGAATATCTTGCAGGGCTGCTGTAACAGCACATTTGGTCTCCAAAGGAAAGACCTTGCCAAGGTCCCTGCCATGGAATACCTCTCATTCCTGTGGGCAGTCCTGCAGATTTCTGTTCTCCAGGCTTTGATTCCCTGCTGCGAAGCCATCATGCAGGATCTGGGAGCTCCGATAAACCTGGAGTCTGGTGGATTTTGCTAACATGATCCAACAGTTCTTTTAGTAAAAATTGAGTGGCTCAGTTGGAGACCAGTATGCATCATACTTAAAATAAGTCTCCTTTTATTGGTAAGAGACAGGAAACAACAGAGTGATTAACTTATTCCTAAAGTATGTGCTTAACTCATGGAACTAGAGAAGGTTTTTCTTTTTTCTGCTTTGTGTGTAGTTATTTATGGTGTCTACTGAGGATTCAGGTCCCAAAACAGTGTTCCTCATTCCCTAGATAAAGAGCAGGAGACTGATTTCTCAGTGGTTCTTCATTATGAACTCTAGAGTTCATTGCAGATTGATGTTGACCTTTACTGTGCCTAAACCTGCAGATACCCCTTCGCAGGACTGTGAGTGGCTAAAGGGGTGTCTCAGAAAGTGCTTTGTCTGCACCTAGAAATGCAGACCCTGGAACAGAGAACAGAGCACACTTTAAGGGAAACGATTCCAATCTGAGCATGTATCTGATCCAAAGAATCCTTTACATGTGACGATTTCTTGGATTAGCTCTGTTAATCCCACATGATGTCAAGCTGATCTCTCCATGGTTCTCCTTTTGGGTTATGCTTGTAGAGCAGAGGGTGAAGGCTGCTTCCCCCGTGTATGGTCTGTTACAGCGAGAGAGCTGAGAGCGCTGAGATGGTGTTTTTGGCAGAGGATTACTCTGGATTGCACTTCCATGTAGCTGCTTTTATACTCTGTTCTCTCAAGTACTTAAGCACAGAGAATGCCTCCCTGAAGAAATTTCCTCCTCTCAAATAAAAAGGCATATGCAGATTTCCTGCAGATTATATTCCATAGAAACAAAAACAAAACCAAAGAAGACATGTATAAATAAGCCTTTTTCTAGGATGGCCTGAGTCAAGTGGGGCAAACAACCTTAAAGAGAGAAGCAAATAGAAGAAATTTCACTTTAGGATCAGAATTAACCTAAATTGGATGTAGAAAGAAGCTTGAAAGATAAAAAGAAACTAAAAATGAGTATTTTTTCATGCCCCAAAAAGCCAGTTATTGTTATAAATGTGAACAGAGAAAATTAGTTATTTCCACAGCTCTAATAAAATTACAAAGGGAGTGTAGATCTTTAAACAGTAGTTTCCACATACTTCTTTGGGATTTTATGTTTAAAAAGTGCTGTAAAGGTTCTGTATCTTTAGCTGTACTCTTAATCCACATCATTAAAATTAATTAACAAAATAGCAAACCCAACTGTCTTTAAAAGAAAAAAAAATTAATTCATGAAATGGGATTCCCAGGTCAAACAGGATACTTTTCTGCATCTTTTTCCTCCACGAATCCTTCTTGAAAAAGTGCAAGAAAGATTTGGGATGAAGAGCAGTGATGGTGTTTCTTTGAGATATTTCCTTTCCCTGTCCTGCCCGTGTCCTTGACAGTCCTGTTATCTTCATGGCTTTCCCCACAATTTTCTGACTCAGAGGGGAAATGAACCTGATATTGTTCTGTAGGCAACACTGGGAAAAATAATATTGTGACCCCTAGGCCACCTACTTAGAGGTGTGTGCATCTTTATGGATGTTTCTAGGGCAGGCTCCATTCCATATAGAAGAAACCCTTCCTCAGCAGCTATGGACAGCTTCGGAGTGTTGGAACAGAGCACAGCTAATGAATTGCCTGTTAATGCCCCATCCATGCTTATGACAGGTAGTAAAGGCAGCGGTGACAAGGTAATTTTTAATAGGATGAGCAGTGTGTCAGAATGCTAATAAGGCACTAAAAGAAGTGATTTCCAGGGCAGTCACCTCATTGCTCAAGTGAAAGAGGGGACTATTCCCTCCGGCCCTTTCCTCAGAGCTCCCAAGGACTGTCACCTATAATGATACAAATTCCACACTCTCTTCTGAACTACTGTTTAATTGGGAAAGTACTTCAGAGAAAAAAAAGAGTCAATCCTGCAAGCCACCAAGCTTTGCCGAACCTCACTAAGCTTAACTTAAGCCTTGCTAGGTTCGGCTAGACCTGGAGGTTTCAGCTGGTTAAGGGTTAATTATTGGAGTGGTATAAATAATCCCTGCCAGTGACTGAGCCCCTCAGGGTCACAAACCATCTAGAGGATAGTAAAAAGCAATCCAAAGAGCTTGTTGGCTCAGAGATAAGATGAATGCCAGCCTCTACATATAGACTGGGAAGGAAATACTAGGAAATAGTCCATGTCGTGTTTGAGCTGGACCTGCTTACCTGGACATAACTGTGGGGAAAATAAATGGGTAATATGGATGTGTAGCAAAAATGGTTGGAAGTGTGAAAAGGTTTACATGCAAAGGAGAGGTAGATGGATGCAACTACCCTTGCAAGGAGAAAATCACAGAATAATGACAAAGGAGGGGTAGGTTAAATATTGCTCCTTACCCTTCACAGTGTGAAAGAAATGAAAAAGTCCATGTGAGAATTTCTTGGCTTTACCTACTAATCTGAGGATACCGCTGCCACAGTACCTTGGAGGCAGAGGAATTTTTAAAAGGATAACATGTTTACAGAACGACAAACAGAGTTAGGTTTTCCAGAGCACAAACCAGCTGTTAGGTGACAGTGACTGGCAAAACATCTGGGTGTATCTGTGGTCTTTGCACTTCTTCTCATGCTTCCATTGAGTGCCCATCAGAGAGATGTTACAGTCTGAAATGGACTTGGAATTCCAGGCAATTCTGCCATGGCTAAGGCAACCACTTGCACACATTAAAAGTGGATCAGTTAAAACCTTTGACTATACAATGGTAAACCGTGAAGATACATAAACTCAGTTTTTGGAATTTTATGAGCCTTGTACATTTATTTTTAACCCGTTGGTGCAGTAAATGAAGGATGCAAGAAAGAATAATATTGGCGTGATTATTCTCTTCTGTGATAGAAAACCCATCATGTCTTACCTGCTGGCAGTGAATGTGTCAAGGATTACTCTGTAGAAAAATGCTGTTTGTTGTAGATCACTGGGTTAATAATGAAAAAGAAACCATCTGAACCCTCCATTTGGAAAAGTTAGTAAGTTTTACTGCAAATGTACTTGAAATATATTGTAAAAAATTGTGTCCCATCAGATTACTTTGGAAAAAACATTACAATCTTCATTTCTGCAAGGAACCCCACCAAAATCAATGAAACTATTCGCTTTAAAAGCTTATTAATGTGAGAGCACGTTTACTTTACAGGAACCAGCTGCAAGAGTCCTTTCTTACCAACCAACGATTTATCTACCTCGCAAGGATTTATTGCTCTGAAGCTAGGGTTGAAACATGCATATCTGTATATCCCTGTAATTACAGTATGTGTCCTTTCAATTGCTTCATATATCTTAGAGACTCTGAGTGGCCTGATAGCTGTATGTCAGCGAGATGTGAACTGATCCTTTAAGAGCATTTGTGCTTAAATGTAATGTTTTCCAAGCACTTGCCATCACTGATATCCCTAGTTTTAATATTAGTATCATCCTGGTCACAGGTAGGGTTATTAAACAGTAGTCAACATCATTTTACAAATGATATCTGCTTTTTATTATTGTTTTACATTTTACTCTAATCTCTGTCAGCAGCCCCAGCTGTTTGTTCCTAACCCCTCCTGCAAGCTTTTAACCCTGATTTGGATTAGCTCTGCAAAAATTGCTGTTGCTGTTTGGTTCATCCTGGGGGAGGAAGGGACTTGGAGGAGGAGGAGGGGAGTCAGAAATGAGCAGTGAAGCCAGGGAGGCAGCAGCCTTGTGTCAGGCAGCTTCTGACACAAGAGAAACTTTCTCCACCCATGGTAGATTTGCTGTTAGAGGATCCTTTATCTGTTCTTTCCCATACCTCAGTTATATTGGATGCAAAATCAACAGTTTTTCTGGCAATCCTCTAGCTGTGGGGCCAGAAACTTCCCTCTTTTAGGGAAACAGGAGGAACAACACATAAGCTATCATTAGTTTTTAATACTTTCTTGCAAATCGATGATCAATTACATTTACGGAGCAAAATCAGCAGCCCAAGGAGCAAAAGGACAGTATTTCCTTCTGCTCCGCCTTTCATTTACTGGATCTGGGACTGCAGGCATGGTTATCAGTCCAGTGACAAGACAGTAGTTTGCCATATACACCTGCAGTTACTTAGGTCTTGATGCCTGCTCCAAGGCTGTGATGTGTTTTCAGGGGTGATTGCTCTGTGCCTGTGCTGCAGCCCTTCTGTCCCAGACAGCTGGAACACTACTTCATGTTACGGTGGTGGGGAGGCCCAAGATTGGTGATCATGACTGATCAGCCCTCGTTTAGCTCAGGACCATGCCTGCCTACCCTGGCTTTGTAATGGCATCCCCTTTAGCTGTGACACCGTGGGTCTCCAGCAGTGGTCCCTGAATTCCGGCCCGGGCGTCATGTGCAATGTGTGGGGAGAGAAAAGACCCCGAGAGAGAAGGGTACTCACTCAAGGTATTCATGGGGCAACCACCCAAGCCCATCATGTGAGTGTGTTGGCAACTGAGGTATTTCTCCTCCCAGGCACTTCAGCAGCAGGAAAGTGTGCTATTTCTCTTCAGAATCAGCCCTCAGGCCACTTTTGAGATTAGGCATATTATAAGACAATTAGGTACATAATAAGAAAGTAATAATAGAATCATAGAATAGTTTTGGCTGGAAGGGACCTTTAAAGGTCACCCAGTCGAACTGCTCAGGAATGAGCAAGGACATCTTCAACAACATCAGGTTGCTCAGTCCCCCATCCAACCCGGCTTAGGATGTTTGCAGGGGTGGGGCATCCACTACCTCTTTGGGCATCCTGTTCCAGTGTTTCACAGCCCTCATTGTGAAACATTTTTTCCTTATATCTCATCTAAATCTACCCTGTTTTAGTTTTAAAACAATGCTTCTTGTCTTATTGCTACAGACCCTGATAAACCTGCTAAAAATATTTGGTCCTATATTTTTCTTATAAGCCGTCTTTAGATACAGGAAGTTGCTCTAAGGTCTCCCTGGAGCCTTTTCATCTCCAGTCTGAGCAAGCCCAACTCACTCAGCCTGTCTTCAGAGGGAAGGTACTCCAGCCCTCTGTTCATTTTTGTGATCCTCCTGTGGACTTGCTCCAAAAATTCTATGGCCTTCCTTTGGAGAGCTGAATGCAGCACTCCAGGTGGGCCCTCACCAGAATAGAGCAGAGGGCCAGAATCCCCTCCCTCACCCTGCTGGTCACATTTCTTTTGATGCAGTCTGGGATGTGTTTGGATTTCTGGGCTGCAAGTGCACACAGTTGGCTCATGTCCTACTTCTCAACCACCAGAACACCCAAGCCCTTCACCTCAGGGCTGCACTGTGAAAGTTTGGGCCAAAAATTAATTGTTTTAAATGACAAATCCACATCTTGGTTTTATCTGAATGAAACTTTTAGGTAACAGAGTTACAAGTGAGTAAAGTGCTGTTTGGGTTTTGATCTCACTGGAATCCACTGGGATTGTGGTGTGGACTTTCAAGACCACACAGTTGCTGTGGATTGCCAGTGGGGTATAATCTGAGCTGGACTTTGATGATTCTTGTGGGTCCCTTCCAACTCGGGATATTCTATGATTCTATAATCTAAAGCACGTTTTGCTTCTACATGTCTCAAACCAGCCAAGAATGCAGAATACACCATGAACCTTTCTCAGAAATGCCAGATGGTCATCCAGAGCAAATGCAGAGCTTTTTGGGGCCAAGGGTGCCTACTCTCTGCACTGGATAGGGCTGCCCTGGACATGGTGGAGCTCTGTTGCCATGGTTGGGACTGCTGTGGGCAGAGCTGTGGTGGGAGAAGCCTTGGTGCACCCTTTGCTGCTTGGCTGGGATGCTGCACTGAGGCTCACGCTCTTGACCTTACAGGGTGCAGGGCTGCCCTGTGAGGGAAGGAGAGCCAGGAGCTGAGGCCTGTTTGTCTGAGTCTGCTGGGAGTCCACCAGTTTAGCACACAACATCTCTGTCTCCTGTCAGGCAAGGCTGAGTGTCCTTTCCATGGAAACTTGGCGGGCAGTGGGATGGCAGGTCCAGGGAAGCTGGCCAGAACTGCGCTGCTGGTGCTCAGGGAATACCAGACAGGATTTTCTGTGAAGCAGGAATGCAGAAAGCTCTTGTCCTGGGCAAGTAATCGTGGCCCCTCACCCCAAGGTGAAGGGAATTAAATCCTGGGCAGAAATAACATTCTGATTTACACATGGAAGTTCCTTCCAATATGGAACGTGGCTGCTTGAGCAGCTCTCTCTGTCTCAGAGGGCTCAGGCTGCCTGCAAACCACAGCAAGGTCAGGAAAGGCCCTCTCTGGGTTAATGCTCCTACCCCAGCCTTGCTTCAGGAAAGTTTTCATTAGGGCTGGAACGTTGGTGACAGCTACAGCTAAGGCTGCCAAAGTGTTTCCATTATGTTATATCTCCCTGTTTTCACTTGCTTGCAACTATCCAAAAGTTTCACCTCGAAGGCTGAAATTTTCCAGGCCTCCTCTCTAGCTGTAGGTGAAGGGTTTTGTGGAAAGTTGGAAAAAAAATAAAAAGAAAGGGAAAAAGTGGTTCTGCTCATTTTGAAATGGCAACATCCACGCAGAGGTCATAATTTACGAGAACAAAATTTAATAAAAACAAACAGTGCTCTTTCACACTCAGAAATGACTGAGTTGATTTTGGATGAATCTCCAAATAATTTTTTAATATTAAGAGATAGAATTAGTTTTTATTTGCCCTTTTTCTGCATCCTTCCCTTTTAGCTTAGGGCATCTTTAGGCAGCTCTACCTGCCTTGTGCTGCTCAGCCTCCAGCTCTCTCTGCTCTCTGTCCACAGTTCCAGGCTTGACACAGGCTCTGCAACCTGAAGCTGCTCTCAAAACCCTCAGTTGGGGCCTGGATGGTTCCTGTGACCAACAGGGCTCTTCCCTCATTTGCTTGTCACCTGAAGATAGGTCTGGTGAATTTGGGAAACGTCTGTTGTGCTGGACTCTGTGTTGTGGTAGGTCTTGAAGTTGCAGTATCTTCCGTGCGGAGCTTTAATGAAAAGATCCATTCTGAGCCAAAGGTGGACTGCAGACTGTTAAACCATGTGGCCACGTAGCATGAAACCTAGGTTATAAATTTACAGTGTAAAAATCAATTAGCACAAATTGTGTTTTGATTTGCACCAAAGGTAGGTGCTGTGATTTCTCTGGTAAGCATGCAAAGCAGAGAAATCTGAAGCTCAGTAAGCTGTAGCAGTTTATCAAGATTTCTAATTCAGTTTGCTTCTTGAACTTGAGAGTCTCTTACCCAGATTGCTCATTTGAAATTGTTTCTGAGCTAAACAAGGGTTCCAGTTCTAGGTCTTTGCAGCTGGTGTGTGGAACTGTACAGTTGGCTTAAAATGAACCAGTTCACATTTGAAACCCCCTTCTTCACAGTTTGCTGCAAAAGAAGCAACCAGTCACCTCATTAACATTGCCAGTAACCACCAAAGGAAGCCCAGAGTACTCCATTTGTTCTAATGAAGGTGGTATTTTCTCTAATGTAGCAGCTTGCCTTGGAATTTTGCATAGTTTTTTAGGTAGTTTTTCTGTGGAGATGTCAGAAGACCATGATGCCCAGGGTTATTGTGGATGCTTGTTGTTCACAGGCAGTAGTAGGACATGGATTTGGCTCTGAGGGACCCATTCTTAGTCTCAGCTGATGAGGGGTGGTAGAGCCAAGAAAAAAAAACCAAATCAATAAAATCAAGACCAAGTCAAAATACTTCAGACTGGGTAGATAAAACACAGGAGACAGACAGAGAGAAAATGGAAAATCAAGATCTGGAAATTTACAGAAAAACTACCCAGTTCCTGCCTCCCCCATCCCTGCAGTCAACTGTGAGGTTTTTTTCAGATGAAGGCTTTCTCCCAACTCAACTGGGCTGACTCTGTTAAATAGCCAGGAGGAGATTTGTAAACCATCTATTTCATAACAGTACTCAAAACTTCATGATCAGACTTCTATGTCACTGCACAAGATGCCCCTTCACTTGTGAGTATGTGAAGGCTGAGATCTCATGAACCTTGCTGAGAAGAAGCATTACAGACAAGGGCTAATCTTAAATTTTATGCCCTCACCCCAGAGTGGATGAACTCTATTTGCTGAAGAAGACATTTTATTTCAATTCGGATTCATAGTCCTAAACCTCCCAGAACAGAGGCCTGTTTGTTCAGAAACTCAGAAGAGCTCAATCCTTCCAAAAGACAGTCTGGTGACATGGTGGCAGGTCTTTTATTTGGCAAATTGGTAACTAGATGACTTGTTGAGGTGTGGAATAAGCCATTATAAATTTACAGTTCCAGCGAGGGGTGTTCTGATTTCTCTGCTTTGCATGCTTACCAGTGAGGTGATTAGAATCTGCATCTCCCAGGAGAAAGCTTAAAAAAACCGTGCCAGGTGACATAAGGCAGAACTTGCAGGATATCAGCATCCCTGAGCCTGTACCCTCTGGCTGAGTTGTGCTAACTAGTCAAAGGGCTAGCAGGTAGAAGGTCAAAAGGAGATAGACAGGGAAACAATCAGGAAGGCAAGCTGGAAAGAATTTCACTGGCATGGGTCCATTTGAAGCTCTGTCAGCACAACACATGGAGGCAGCAGTTTGGGAAAGCTGGACACCCCATCAGTCACCTCCAGGGTGCTTGGGAGAGACTTCAGATAGAGACCAGGTTCATCTCCTATCTCTGGGATGTGCAGTTTGCTGTACGGAGTGATCACTGCTCAGGGTCAGGGTGCAGATAGGCATTCATGTGTATGTATGTGTGTATATATATGTATATGTGTGTGTGTATATACATATATGTATATGGGTCTATATATAAGGCAATCTATCCTACTTCACCGTGCCTAATTTTAAGCTTGTAGCAGGTGAGACTTCAGGTGACTGTCAGCATCTAAGAAATAAGGTCTAAAATTACTAATAGAGAGAAGAATTCTTATTAAGTCCCCTGTGCAGGTAGGTGCACTGAGGCAAAGCTCAGGTAACTCGACAGAGGGAGCATTGACCCTCCTTGGCAACACGAAGAGGAAAACTAAGAGCTGCAGTGGAGGTCACTGGCCTGCTCTGAGGCCACATACAGCCTTCATACTGTACAGCTGCAACAGAAAATGAGTTCCCAGCTCTCGACCTGCTCCCTGGAACTTGAATTTCATGGCTGTCAGCATTTCCCAGTTCAAGGCAGAAAACTTCCAGCTGACATTCTGCTTCCTAGACAGTGATCTTGAAGGAGGGATCCGCCTAGAAGTGGATTTTTCTGGTGGAAAATACGAAACCGTAAGAGAAGAACTGAGCTGTTCTAAGCAAGGAGAGCGAAGGACAGAAAAGTGATGATTAATAAAAGGTTAGCAGCTAAGTGAAGGAAGGATACAGAGGTGCAAGAAAAAGTGGGAAAATATGTGCAGAAAATGTAGAAGTAGAGCACGGCCAAAAAATACAGAATTCCACCCAAAAGGAAGCTGTACATAGCTCTAAGAAAAAGCAGAAGATGTGTTAACAGAAATGAAAGTGAAGAAGAAAACACCAGACATCACCAGCCGGCATCATCTTGACTGAGAAATTCACAAGCAAGTTTTTCAGTGCCAAGAAAACACAGCGCCAGGGATTCAAAAGGCACTTTGGTATCAGGCTCTGACCCTCTGGTCTTGAGTCCTTCTTGACTTCTGACAGGCACTGCTTGCTGCAACAAGGACACAATGGAGTGCAAAACATATTTTGTATTCTCCTGGGCCACATATGCTTCTCCTTTAAAACAACTGTTGTCTTTTATCTTTTTCCCTGTGAGGGAAAAACTTCCCTTGCACCCAAGCACAATATTTCCTGTCTGCTGCCAGGATGCCATTACACCATCCCTCCTTCCCCAGGGGATCATGGCTCTGTGCATGCTCCGGAAAGTGGCTGCCCACCAGCACGGGAAAAAAGGCAGGGTTTGGTTCCAAATACAACTCTAATAGAGAGGAGACTATGGGAACACCCCCATCAGCACCAATAGTGAGGGACTCCTGCCTGCATGCACCCCAGCACAGAGGCTGAACACTGCGCTTCACAGTCCAACCAACATCCACCAGCATTGAGTGGGACACCTTCACTGCTGTGGGGTTGGCAAGTGTCTGTCTGGATGTGTGCACCCGGTCCCATGCAGAATTAAGAGTGCAGGGCAATATCCCAGTCCTACCAACGGCCCAGTAAGCATGGAGTTGCTGCTGAAGGTCATGGGGGTGTGCCAGGCATGTAGATACTTTCATGTGAAGTAAGTGGCCAGCAGAAGTGAGGCTGCCATGTCCCTGCAAATCTAATTTGGCACTGCAGGGAGGAGTTTTGCCTAAAGTAGCTGACTTTTGTATGACTGTCTCTGGAAATGTAGATAAAGAACATTTCATACTGGAAAAAAGCCCTGCTGTCGAGTTAGCTATTGGCACTTTTCATCTTCCATTTCCAAGCAACTGGATGGATGCTGAATTTGGCTGTGACTGGGACAGGGAAAGCAGTACAAAAGGGGCTGGTAATCAAGGAGTGCCTCTAGCTTTCTCACCATAATAAAACACATTTTTGTACTCTTCTTTGGACACTGATGGCAAAAATCCTGCTCTCTAGTAAGAGAGTTGGAATCTGGAATGATGATTGCATCAGTGGAAGAAAGCCAGGCTTGTAATGCTGTAAGTGAGCAAAAGATCTGGATGACAATCAGGATGCAACATTATAATGAAACTTTTGAGGTTGTTTTCTTTTTGATTTTCTCTTGTGACAGGACCCTGTTCTGATTTTACTTACATCAAGCTATGTCTGGCTTTAGGATGCCTCTCATGCAGCAACAGCATGCCTGAGATCAAAACTCAGCACCCATGGTTTTCATTCCCCCCCTAAATATAAATTTCAAGGTGGTAGTAAATACCAAAACAAAACAGATATGTAATTTTAGTGACAGAGAAGCACATTAATGCAGAATGTGTGTGACATTTTTTCAATTTTCCTCTTGTTTTTCCTGATGGTATTTTGTACTAAACATAACATTTGCAGATGCAAAATTTAAAGAACACTTTATCTTCAGCACTGAGAAACATAACATGTAATTTGCGGCTTCAGCCAAGAGTGATGGCCTTATTAGTAATGGGAATTTACTGATTAACTGCTGTTAGCAAAACATCATCTTCAAACCCGTTAGTCTGAAACTGGCAGCCGCTCTGTCGGCAGGAGCTTTTTTATTTCATCTCGGGGGAGTTCTGTAGAAATATTTCTCATTTAAACAGCTTTAGCCTTGGCCTTTCAGTAATTTTTATGGTCTCCACTAATAGGTTAACAATTGGTTAAGAGCAACTATCAGCTTAATGTCAAGTCATTCACAGGGAAAAGTTCAAGGAGAGAAGTAACACTATTTCAAAAGAGGGCTTATTTTTGAACAAAGGGCTCACATTGGTTTAAAAAGCCAGAGGGATAAAAATGAATGCAAGAGAGAAATGGAAAAATCAGCAGTGGGGAGGAAAGGCTAGGGATCTGAGTAGGACCAGGAGAGGGCTGCCAGGCTGGGGAGAGGGGCTGGAGGTACACCACAGTGCCTGGGGGTTACCTGTGCTCCTCGGTGGCTGGCACAGTGTCACAGGGAGTGTGCGTTTGAGGGCGGGCAGGGTTTCAATCCCTGCTGCAGCTACTCCTGATATGCTGCTGGTGGGAGCCTACGCAGATTCAGTCGCTGCTGCTCGCAGTTCTTCAGGTGTGCTTCAGGTCCCTGCAGTGAATCTCAGGTTCAGAGAACCCCAGATCCAGCATCGTGTCTTCTTACAGGCCATCACGGTCTCCTGTCTCTTTGTCCATAGTTGCTTCACCAACTTGTCCCTCTTTTTTTTTTCCCAGCATTTTCCTGCTTTGCTAACAATTCCTGTCTTTCCTATTTTCTCCCAGTCTCAAGCAATACCACCAGTTCCCAGTCTCATTTATCTCCAGGCTTTTGTCCATTCTCCTAGTACCCTGTCTCTCAGACACAGCTCTCCATCCGTGCTCAGGATGTGTCTTTCTCCTTCATGCTCTCTAGGCACTAACAGGGCTCTGAGCAAGCCTGCAAAGGGTATGTATGTTTTTGCTCTTTGCCTCTGTGCCAGATGTCAAATTGGTTTACACACAGCTGGGAAGGGAAGTCCTGCTCAGCCATCGGTGGCATGGGTGCAATCAAGATGGCATTGGCAGATAGATGTGTTCATTGGAATGAGTCTCATTGCAGGAGCATGAACGGGGGTTGATTTTTCTCCCAGAGCTCTCATACAGACAGATCATGGAATTATTTACAGTGTTGGAAAAGTGCACAAGGTTGCCTCCAGAGTAAATCTCTGCGGAACTGGAGCTCTCTGATCCTTCTCCTGGATGTACAGAGTGAGGCAAGGGCATGCAAAGCAACTCCTATCTCCCAATAGTTTTTTCAGCTTAATAACTCATCTTGTCTGGACATAATTTTTAATCAGAAGTTTTCCTCAAAATACTGGCAAAATCCTTCCAAGATGTGTTCAGTGTAAATTACCATGGAAAAGGTGGACAGGCCTTCCTTGCAGAGATCTGAAAAACCTGAAACACCCCTGGTGTATTACACTCCCGTTTTGCCTGGTAATATCAGAAAAACAGTCTTAGTGGGGGGCTGCGTACAACTTCATCACCTTCCATATCCCAGCTCTTGGACCACAGTTTCCTGACAGATGTGTAAGAGGCAGACAGCTGCATGAACAAGTGACTGACTGCTCTTATGTGAGGCGAGCTCTTATATGGGGAAGGACAGCCAGGATGCTGTTACCACCACACCAGGTAATTAGGGGAAGAAAAAGTCTGCTATACATAACAATTTACATAACAGTTATAGAAGGCATCCAGATCTTCTGTTTGCTTTGCACTATCAGTTTTGTCAAATGGTGTTTCGCTCTCTCCGTATATGCGCATGTATATATTTTTCTAGACACATCTCTATATATATACACACATGTGCGCACATGTATATATATATTCATCCATTGGCCAAGATCTAAATGATGGTCTGTTGGCTGTGCAAGGCAGGAATGCTGATGTCTTATTTCCTTGTATGATTCCTTGTGGAGCTGGGACGTGAGGCCCAGCTGGGATCTTTAGACAGAATAGTAAATGAAAGAGCCTCATGGCCCATGTTATTCAGTGATCTTCAAGATCAATGCTGGCTTCCTGAAGTCCAGTCTACTCTATACACTTCTTATAATCAAAGAAAGGAGCTTTCTCCCTCCCCTCACTATTTATTACAGACAGTGTCTGAGCTTCAAACTGAGGCGATGGAACCCTTTGCAGACACATAAACCAGCTATGAAGTTAAATTGCTTCACCTCAGAAACCAGGCTCTAAATGACTTCAGACAGTTTCTAAATATATTCAGTCTCAAGGAAAACTTTCTTCTGGCTTTAGACCCTGGAGATAAAAGAACTGTCTGGTGAAAAAAAGGCAAATTTCTCCTTGTCAGAAGAGCCAAAATGCTGCAGTTGATTGTTTAAGGGCACAAGGGAAATATATGGCTTAAGTCAGGCTTTTTGTATGAACTGGGACCTAATTCTGCGACCCACTCGGAATATGAGCATCCATACTCAAACTGCTGGGGTGTGGGTCACTGCTCCACGGGGTGCAGTGCTCCAAGGACAGGCTGCTCCAGCCTGGGAGCAGGCCTCTCTCTCCATGGGTCTCCCACAGGATCACAGCCTCCTTCCAGGTATCCACCTGCTCCAGCGTGGGCTCCTCCACGGGCTGCAGGTGGATCTCCGAACCTCCATGGGCTGCAGGGGCACAGCTGCCTCACCACGGCCTTCACCACGGGCCGCAGAGGAACCTCGGCTCCGGCGCCTGGAGCACCTCCTGCCCCTCCTTCTTCACTGACCTTGGTGTCTGCAGAGTTGCTTCTCTCACATGTTCTCATCCCCCTCTGCTCTGGCGAAAATTAAAACTGTGCCACCAGTAATGTTTTGATTTTCTTCTTAAATCTGTTTTCACAGAGGCGTTANCACAGAGGCGGTTACTTCTACGTGGCCCGGCCTTGGCCAGCGGCACGTCCATCTTTGCAGCCAGCCAGCAGTTGGCTCTGCTGGACATGGTGGAAGCTTCCAGCAGCTTCTCACAGAAGCCACCCCTGTAGCTCTCTCACTACCGAAAACCAGGCCGTGCAAACCCAATACAACCTTAAATTCAGGATACATAAAGAGAGGCCAGAATCAATGAAATCAAGGGGTGTCCTGATTTATCTACCTTTTCTGTAACATTAGGTTTTGCACCTGATTTCTATCACTCTGATTACAGAGAGCAATAAGAAGATAGGACCCTAAGACTATTACCCAGGGTTTATTCTCACTTTCACTGATGTGGATGGCAAATTTACTTCAAGGGAAACTTCATCATGCTGTAGTGTTGCTAGCATCATAGAGGAAAGTGTAATTAGAAAGCAAAAAAGAGGGGAATCATCCAATGCAATGTATTTCTTGGATAGCTAGAGCTGGCTCTACATAACAGGGAAAGCATTTCTTATTTTCTAGGGGAATTTTTTTAATGGTAGTTCAGCTGAGATTTTTTTGGCTCTTTTCAGGCTTTTTATTGAGACATTGCTAGAGTATTCCACTAGCTGCCAGTGTGTAAAGTGGGCAGATCAACCTGGAAATAGTATGGTCTTGGGACAAATTTTACTCTTCTTTTCTCCCCAGTGTAAATCCAGAATAACAGTAATGACTTCAGCTGAGCCACCTCAGATTTACATCAACACAAATGAGAGCAGGGCCTGCCCATGCAGATGCAGCTTGAGGGATTAGGCATCTGCCTGTGTGTTGTACCCTTGCCTCAAATTGACACCCTAGTCTTAATTCGGTGGAGAACCAAGGAAAGTGCCTGCCCTGCAAATGAGCATTGATGTATCGCAGTGGGGATTTATCAACAGGCTGACACCTTGGTATGCATCTCTTATTTGCATAGCAGAGAAGGGTGAATAAACATGTGAGATTAGTTCTGCACCGGTCAGGATAGGAGGTAATTCTGGCTTTAGCTGCAGGCTCAGCCACAGGGAATTTGGTAGGTAAAAGTGCTTTGTGTGTTGGACACAATGAACATTGTAGATGTATAAAGACTGAGCCCAGATCCTTATTTAAAAAATAAGGTTTATTAGAGAAAACATACATAGAACGAAGTAAATCCAATTCTTTATTAAAAAATACAGAAATAATTTTGAAATAGTAAAAGAAAGTACTGGCTTTTTCTATGAAACATAAATCTGAATATTTGGGACCTTTTTACTTCATCACAGCCGGCCCCCTTCCATACTACATTCTTAAACATACTGCATGAAATTGTGAAACCCAAGCAAAAGTCTGTTGTACAAAATTAAGAACATTTAGACCAGTAATACTCAGCTTATTTAAGATGCAAACAGTAGCATATAGCACACAGAACAGGCAATATACAGCTATACATTAAAACATGCCTCTAAATAGTGACAGAGAATCCACTGGAGGGAATAAGTTGCAGTTAACAAAGAACAATGTCTGAAGAAATAGAAAAAGAATCACAGTTGCGCACTGTATTTGGTAAATGGCTGCATATGTATTGAAACACTGTACATATGAAGAACGAATATATTGGACCCACCCATACAGAGCATGCTAAATTGAGTTATTTTTTGGCTTGGTTGCAAGAATATGTATGAGGTGTACATATGGTGGGCAGGTGCATATCTGTGTACGTACATCAGACCAGTGTGTACATACACGTAGAAAGGCACACACCTCCACAGCTGAAGACAAATCACTTCAATAAAACCCTTTGAGGCAGGGTGAGAGCAATACTAATACTCTGTTTGTCATAATTGTGCCACTCTTGGGACTCCAGGCATTTTATTCGCATGTTATTCCCACCCATAAGTTCCACATTCATTTTACCTCAGCTCTCCCTTATTTGCATATTTGCAAAGTGAATACAAAACTATTACATATAATGCAATATTCACTGTTAGAGACGATTTATTAGGGAAGGTTTTGATAGCTGAGACACAACAAAGTATGAAAGTGTTTGCATTGTTTTTCCAATAAGTGGAACTAAGGGGCAGATGTCTTATCCCTGATTATTGTTAGCATCATATAGTAATCCTGGCAAAATTAATAATATATCCTGTATGTCATCTTTAGTAAGACTTCTCGGTCAAAATTGGAGAAGGCTTGTTTTAAGAAAAGTTGTAGGCATCGAAGCCTATGTAGGCATCTAAGCAATGTTTGTAACCTCCCCGCAATAAGAGAAAAATAATGTTAAATGTGGTGCTCAGTAAAATGAGTGGACAGTAGGGTGAATATTAGGCTTTCCAGAATTAGAAATTACCTAGATTCAGCATGATGAGCATTCAGCTTGAGACAAAGCTCAAGACTCATGGCAGTGATACAAATGTTCAGGCTCAGCATCGACTGGCACAGAACTGCATTGCTGTGTGGGGACCTTGAAACTGCTCACAGGGTAAGATGCTTTCTTGTTCCTCTCTCATTGAAAGAAAGCAAAAGAAACAGTGCTAAGGCAAAGATGTGTAAAAGATGAATACAGAAATCCAGACTGTTCTCTCACCAGTGAGGGTGCCATCAGTAGCCTCCCACTGATGCTGGTGGGGATGATCTAGATTTATATCAGCATCAGGAAAGAAGCAGTGAGGAAGATTTACACAGCAGGACATGTTCAAATACCCTGCAAAGCTGCGTGGTGCTGTGCACTGGGGATAGAGGTGGGAGAGCACTTAGAGAAGTCGATGTGGTCTTTTCTTTCCAAGGGGGCACTCAGGCAGCATCACTCACCTCGCAGCCCATAGGGCTGCTGCTAGAAATGCTATACTTTCAGTATAAATAAATAAATAAACAACTCCCACTGCCTTTTGCCATCAGGATTAGAGTAGAAGCCTGGTGACACCAGTGCGGTAGTGCCAAGTAAACCCACACAGAACAATGAAAAGAGAGGGGACGGTCTGAAAGGACTTTGAAAAGTCATCAGCCTTATATACACCTCACATCAAGTCATAGAATCACAGAACAGAATCACAGAATAGTTTGATTGAGTCAAGTCAGCATTATTCAAGCCCGTAATCTTATCATGACAGCAGATTTTTATTAAATAGGAAATCTCATTATTTACATTCTATTTTTAATATCCAGGCTGGCAGGTGA
The DNA here is from genome assembly GCA_013400975.1 of Atrichornis clamosus. Classification (NCBI taxonomy): domain Eukaryota; kingdom Metazoa; phylum Chordata; class Aves; order Passeriformes; family Menuridae; genus Atrichornis; species Atrichornis clamosus. Next base: position 17,987 of record WBMZ01002852.1, read on the forward strand.
AGGAAGCCTGGTGAGCTGTACGTGAACTGACTGCTTTGTTTTGAGAGTAATCACTGAGGAGAAGCCTTTGCCATGTGCTGGACAGGCTCCTGTTATCTCCTATGAGATTTGGATGACAGCAGTCACAAATGTGTTTTTCTAATGATGTAGAGATGTTGCGTCTATCAACAGTAAGTGGTATAGGCTGCAATAAATTTGGGAGTGACAAAATGCAAGACAGTGTAGATTTGAACTCTTAATTTTAACCAAATTTCTTGTACATTCAGGTTTTACTCTCTATGGCAGATATTATATATGCTTGAAAAAATTAAAATAACTATATAATCACTTGATATCTGATGTCCATTACAAAAGATCTATTCCTAAGGTTGTATGGTACTGGAAAAGAGATGTTATTCACCTTCCAAGGTTAGCAGATATATTAAAAAATCCAATGTTATAAAATATCTGCAAGATATGATGAAAGCAGTCCTACTTATATAGCTGCTGCAGAAACTGAGTCTTATCTAGCAAATTACAGAACATTAAAAATCAAAGCTAACACACTTTGACCCCAATCAGCAATACAAAAACTGATAGCTGCACATACATCACAAAAGCCCTGCACATGCTTCACTAGCTCTAGAAGCTAATGCTGAGGAGTTGGAAGAGAGCTCAGAGCAGCATTTAAAGGAAAAAAAAGAAGTGTGAGCAGGAGTTGCTCTATTTTGTGGCCTGATTTAAGGCTGCCACTTTCCAGCTGGATAGAAACTGTTCTGCTCTCATCCTCTGCACTGTTTGGAAACACAGAGCCAGAGCCAGGATCTGATCTCATTCCTACTGGTAGAAGGATGCAGTAGCCCCACAGAAGCTACAGTCATTACTCTAAAGTCACACTTGTGCACCCAAGCATGAATCTGCCATGCGTTGTTGCACGTATTTCAGTATGAAGGATGATCCTGTAAAGATTGAAATGCCAGTTGCCACACAGATTTTCTCCCATTCTTAATATGGGCTTGCAAGTTTGGCCTTCCCTCACTGCTGATTTTGTCTATCCCACCACCACGTTCCATCTGGCCAACATCACTTCTCTTCTTCCTCCAACCGGATGGCTCTTTCCTACCTTCTGTTGCCCTTATCATTGGCAGTGGGCAGCTCTTCTTTCCACCCAACTTTCTGATGCTGGCTGAAAGCAAGCTGGACCTTCTCCAGGCCTGAGGAAGCAATGCTGGTGGCTCTGCACACATCAGTGCTCACACCTGCCTAATGGTGTGCCATTTGCAGGCCCAAGCCTGGTCCATGTGGCCATAAGCAACAGGGTGGGAGCCAAGGATTCATCCCAGTGAGCAGGGTAACTGGGACTGTTCAAAACAAGGAGCATTTAAGCAGCTTGAATATCAACAGGCAGCACAGGAAAAGATGGAATCTAGAGGGGAAGCTGCACTTACCCTGAATAAAAATGCTGAGCCTTTAATGAGGTATTTATTGCAAATAGTCATCAGCCAACTAGTTAAAACCATCCTCAAGAAGTGCCTTTCATTCTGGTGAACAAAAGCAGTGAAAGAGTTTTTGTATGAGAGAAAGAGTACGTGAAAAAATGTACAGACAACCTAATTCAAAGATGTCAGTGCATGGTAGTCTTTGTCAGAGCAGAATAGGTACAAGACTCTCCTGTGAAGGATAGTTGATTGAAAGGAAAGAAAGGGTGCAGAAAACTAGAGAAAGAGAAGAAATGGAAGAAAAGGGAAGAGCCAAAAGGTAGAGAAAGAGTTGCGACAGGGGTGAAGGAGGCACGTACATGGTTGCTGAAAGAAGGAAAGGAAGGAAAAGAAGCAGTGCTGCAAGAATGGAACTGAGGAGAAAAAATGTAATTAACTACAGTAGGAGGATAGGAATGGAAAGGGGTGGGAAACTCCAGGGGAAAAGACTAGATAGCAGAGAAAGACTGCGATGAAGAATAATGAGGGCAGGGTGAAGGACTAACTGACCTTTAAAGGCCCGTTTGAGTGCTATTTTTCAGGTGCACAAGGAAGATGTAGCTAAAGGCTGTGTGAGAAGTCATATGTGGACAGCACTGGAAGAAAAGCTGGAATACAGTGGGAGCAGATGGTCTTGTGAGTAAGGCACTAGTTTCAGCCAGGAGGCCTGGGTTCAGACTCCTGGCTTCACCAAAGGCCAGGTTTAATCATGTTGGGAAGGAAGCAATACTGTTCACCTTCACGGAAGTTTTGCTTCATTTTTCTCAGCATTCCGGTATTTTCCACTCACATGACTGTGGGAAATCCATGCTATTGGCTACTATGTGTTTTCAGCATTTATCTGCAATAGGAAAGAAAAACTACCTCTAGGAAACCCTTCTTCTTACCCTTGTCTCTTTTGCCTTATGAAGCTGTCAACTCTCCAAGGCAGGCTGAGTGTCTCAGAGTATCCCTGCACAGCAGTGGATACAATTCCTACCTGTCCTTGTGACACAAATACTGATAGTGTGTTTTGATAAGAGCAGCCAAACAAGTTTGTAGTTAAACTTTAGTATTGTCAGAGGACAGATCTTCAAATGAGATTATTTCATTTACACTGCTAAAATGTGTACTCTACTAAATTGACAGTGTAAATAACTCAACTATATTTAACATTTCCATTTACAGGGTCAGTGGAAGACTGCAATTTAGGTAGGCTTTTTGTAAGTATGTAGACTGAGTAAGCAACAGGGTTTGTACTACTAGGTTTCTGAGAGGCATAAAGTGAAAAGCTGGTGTGTGTTGACCTGCTACACAGCTGTATAGCTATAGCTGCTATAGCTGCTTTCTGAAGTCTTTGCACCACAAGAAAAGGAAAAAAAAAGTTTTTCTTTAAATACTGACTCTTACCAAGCTGATCAGAAGCTTCCTGGATGCTACAGCCCTGTTAGAAAAGTCATGAAGAAGACAAATAGTTTTTAGAGACAGTCATTTGGTTTGAGTGGAACCTGGACATGTGGATCCATTCACCATACTGCCACTACAGCAAATGCTCAGGGCCATAAAACACATTACAGATCAGGAAACCATCAAAGTGAGGGGTAAAATTAATCACTAGTCTCACTGGCTTGCATTCACTGCAATTCAGAAGTTCTTTTTCTCTCCTTCTATATTTCAGCTGAAAGACATTGAAACCTGTGAAACTGATCTACTCTTAAATGTCCTCATTCCTGTACCACTTGGACTTCAGGTTTTTCTCATTCCCCACTCTTTTAGAGATGTCTGACAATATGAATTTGGTTGCACATACTTCATGCTCAAAAAGGCCAGTATGATCTCACTTTTATAAAATACTAAGGGAAGACTCTGGGTAATAAAGATATACTGTGCTGTGCAGGGCAAGCTCAATACAGACCAGGAGACAGGGGACAAACTCCATGGGAAACCCAATGAAGCCTGGGGCTTTCCCATTTTTGAAGACCATCCTTCTTAACTGCTCTGTCCTGCTATTATTTCATTCACTTCACAGCCTTGTCTGTGCAGCCAGGAAAACCTCTCTGAGCAACATACACACACTCACACATTCTCCTCAAATGCTGCTTTTTGGCAGCTGCCCACAGACCAAGAGGAGTAAGACTCTGCAGTCAGAAATGGAGTCTCTTCTGAAGTCTTGTGAGCTATTCCTGTCCGATTATGGCACTACCAAGGGACTGAACCGTTTGAAGTATGATGAAGTGTGGTGGATGCTGAAGAAGCCAAAAATTGTGGGTCACTGAGACTCATTTAGAAAAAATTTATTTTTAAATTCCACTTCAGGCTTCACCTCAGGAACATGTGGAAATCTCCCAGCAAAGTCATGTTCAAATCAGGGTGAGTTTCTGCCTCGTGGCACAGCTGAAATCTTCAGGGCATGGGCTTTGGTTTGGTCCAAAGTGGAAAACACAAACCACCCTCCATGAAACTCGTAGCTAAAATGCAAAGCTAACTGGAGAAGGTGTTGGGATCAGGTAGAGGTGCAGCTGGAAGAACTCTCTACCAGGAAGCTAGCAGCTCTCCTGGGAGCAGGGGAGAGAGAGCTGGCCAGCTGCGGCTGTCTCCACTCTTTGTAAGAGAGGATGGAATAGCCTGTTAGGCTCTAGTTACTTGGGACATGGCTGAAGCTTGACCTGGTTTATGAGCCAAGCTCCAGCCTTACAAATTCAACAGAAAAACTTATGCGGACCTCAGAGGGATCTGGGTTTGGCCTAACATGTTTTATTTAGTGTCTTGAGTGAGGGAAACATTTTTCTTTAGATTACAGTTGAAAGATTCTTGGGTTTCAGCTTAAGTCTTATGGTGGCAGTATATTGCACACTCATATTTCTTACTTTAATAAATCACATTTTCCCTGTACTTAGCCTCTGACCAAAACCTGTCTGCTTGAACTACAATAAACCTGGCTGGTCAGTGGTATCTTTACTGAAAGCAGTCTGCTCCAACATACCATGCATACACTGGCTGACCTCCAGGCTGCCACATCATCTTCCCACCCTGATCCCTCCTGTTCCAGGTACCTGGTGGGAAGCAGAGGCTTTGGGAATGGAGGGAGACAGAGACTGCAAATACATGTTTCTGTAGCCATACTTCTGAGGCATAGGGATTTGCTGGAGCTGGGGCCAGAATGAATGAGCTGTGCTTGAATCTATCAGATTTGTGAAGTACAGATGTGATAATTCAGCTGCAACCACAAAAGAATTTACAACAGGAAGTGTTGCAGCTGTTGCTTATTAGCATTAGTACAAATTACGTGAAGTGAATTGTTAGCAGTCATGTTTCCATGATATTTAACTCATGGAAGTGAATAAAAGTGATTGTTTTTCAAGCAAAATTTTAGATTTCTGAGGGAATCGATTTCCAATTGCCCATGAAGGGAGAATGGATCGAAGAAAAGCATGCAGCTACTGCAAGGCATCAGAGGCAATGTGTGCAGCAACTTTCCTGCTTTCTCTGGTGAAGGTGTGTGAATTTGTGACCATATTTCTTAGTGAGAGAAGGAAAATCCCTATGGCTCCATATGACCCTGTTGCCAGCGATGGGGTGTGATGCTGTGTGAACGTCGTGTTTTAACTCTACTTCAGCCAAAATCAGCACATTCTGCCCCATTATGGAGCTGCTGCAATAAAGATCTGCACACAGATGCTTGGAAAGGGAAGGAGGATCTTGCTGACCTGCTGTTTCCCTGAATTTTTACCTCAATGTGCTTGTTATGACTTACTTCCCTAGCAACCCCAAGCCTGTTGATGTGGAAGCAGCCCACGCCAGCAGAACAGTCCCATAACACAAGCTAAAGAAGGTGGATTTGGAGACAAAATCCATACAGCAACAGACTGAACGTGCAAAGACTGAAGGTGCAGACTGAAATGCTAGGGTGCAACCTGTGTATATATGACAGAAAAATTCCCCAGACCAAATCCCTGGCCACAGCACCTCTTTCCACCCAAGCCAGTTTCAAACCAGGGTAACGGCTGGTTTTGGTCCTTCCATACCTGCTGCCTTGCTGGATCAGCCAGCTGCAGGCAGTCTTTTTAGGCTTCTCCTCTGCCTTCCTCCTTGCTGCTTGAGGAAGAGCTGAGTAATGGGCCCTGGGGAGGGAAGCTGCCATTTGGAGAGGGCAAATGCCTGAAAAGCATTTAATTTTAATTAATCAAAAGGGGACATTTAATTCTTGCCTGCCTTTCTGGTGCCAAGGGAGGATCAGTTGTATCCAGGGGAATGTCTGACCCTGGAAATGCTCCTCCATGGGGTGACCTGAGAGGTCAATCACAGGTTGCTTGCTGGAAGGACCTGAGGGATCCTCCTCCTGATGTCTTTTTTTCAAATAGGAGCCATTCAAATGTAAAAAGAGAGGGAAGAGGGAGAAAAAAGAAGGCACTAACTAATTAACTGAAGGGTTTGGATATGTTTTAAGGAAGTAAGTGCTGACAGACTCCTCCCCGAACTTGTACAGCCCCCACAGAGTGCAGTCAGAGACAGGAAAGTGCTGCACCCCATGGGCAGGAAGGGACCATGGGGTGGCTGTGCCAGGATGAGAGGAATGGCCATCCATGGCTGTTGCAGTCAGGGCCAGGCTTCGGAGGATGGAGTGTGCTCCTGCTACTGATCCAACAGAGGCATCTATCCACACAAAAACTTCATCAGCCATGTTCTTGTTGTTTTGCTAATTATTGCTGGTTTTGCTAATAATGCTCCATTTAATCTCTCACAGCCATCCATTCTTCACAAAGGAAGGAAGTGTAACTCATGAAGACTGCTGACAAGCTATAGAAATTCAGCAATGAGTTTAAGGGCAATAACAGCCCAGAGTGATGCTTTACATGCCAGTCCCAAGGGTGCCTGCCTGCGTTAATCACATTGAGCGAAGCTGCTAACGCTGCAAAGGCTGCTGCGCTCCTCAGCCTGCCAGGCACGACAGTGGGCTCAGAGAGGTGGAGGCATTCCCAGAGGCATTTCTTGAAAGGCAATTAGGTCTGGCTGGGGAAGGAGGCATTAGCCGGTGTGAGAGAAGAGGCTGTGATGGCAGATGGATGGGAAGGCAGCGTGGCTGGCCTGTGTTGGCAGCTGAGGCTGAGCTGGTCAGCCATGCTAGATCCAAGAAGGTGGTCTGCCAGGGAGCACTGACTCTGTGCTCCTAACACCCTGTAACCATCACTTGTCAAGGGAGGAGCAATCCCTAAGTCCTTGGACTTTGCCGGCTTGCTTCCTTTTATTTTTTTTTTTTTAAGAGAAAGCTCACAAAGAATCGAAAATGCCTGGAGCAACCAAAGTACCTTTTGATTCAGCTACGAGTGTTTAGAAGTAGAAAAGAGGCACCTGTGTTGCTTTTAAAGGTATCGCACATGCACCCACCTGTTGGAAACTGTTAAAATATACAAATGGGTTGGCTGCAGTCTGAAGTGAGAGCTGTGAAAGAATAGCAAGAGAATTAATTTGTACAAGCAATGTCTAAAGCAGCAGCCAATGGAGAAGCAGCTGACAGGCATATTCTAGTTCTTTAGTGCCTGTTCTGAGGAAATGGCCTGACACCCTCAGCAGAGCAGAGCTGCTTAACTACCTTCACTGACAAGACTAGAAAGAGAAAAATTAGTTGCAAATGCAATATTAGTGCAACTGCAATAATGTTTGTCTCCTAATTGCCTCTCAGTGAAAAAAACCCAACACCATGCAATAAGGAATTTTTGTTATAAGCATTACTTACATGTAAAATGAATCCACTAACTGCCTCCCCTGTGAAAAACAGAGTATTAAATATCATGGCCTGGATGGTCCTGACATACCTACAAGTGTCAAATCAAGTGGGATGACTGCGTACATCAGATACATACATGAAAATTATTTCAGCATATGAAATCATATGTATGAACATTGTTACCACCACGGAGTCTATTAATACTGCGTTGGTATGATCAGCAATTTTGGCTGTAACGTCCAGAGCAGGGGCAGGGAATGGAAGGAAAGGGTGAGACACAGAACTGAATGGGAAGGATTTTTGCTTAGGAAAGTTTAATTCTGAGTTGTGGGTTTTTTCCCCAGTCGCAGAACAAAATGTGAGGCTACAGATCCTCCAGGAAAATACAATAAAATGCAAAAATATTCTTGGAACAAAAATGTTCCACTTCCAAAATGTCAAAATGATGTTTTGACATTACTGAAAGCTGTAGTTTCAGTTAAATAGAATTTAATGTTAGAAAGTGACATGCTTTTATGAAGAGTTTTGATTTTGACAATGTGGGATTTTCCAGCATTGAAGCCATCTGATAAAGTCTAACCAGCTCTGATTACTGATATATTACAGCAAGGTGGAGTTTTAAGAGAAAGAATTAAAATCTCCTTTTGAAAAAGAAGAGAGGTTAACTAAGTTCGTAATTATGGGGAAAAAAAAAAAAAGATTTTTTGAGGAGTCTCTGAAGGTGATATTACTAACACAGCAAGATTTTTACATATTTTGGGAATCTTTGTGGGGAGAAAACCCAATTAAAAAAAAAATCTAAAAGTGAAAAATGAACTGTACAGGTTTGCTGTGGATGGAAAGTCACTTCTACCTCAACCAGGTAACTGTTGGAAGAGGTTTCCATTCTTTACACCACAGACATGTGGATGGGTGTTATGTTACAAGCATTGGCATGTTTAGGGTTCCCTATGTTATGGCACTCAATGACATATATGACTTTTCATTTAATGCAGTTGTTCAGCTATCCTTATTTAGGGTGTTTTAGCATGCAGGGTGTTTCCGCTGGTCAGTCCTGTAAAGATCCAATCACGTACATTTATGACAAGTTTTTTAATTTAGGGGACTAGTCCCCAGGAGTTTAGTGAAAGCCTTGTAGGATGTGGTTTCTCCTATTTTTAAGGATTTTCAGGATTAGGCCTTGAATGGATATCTTTTTGTAGGCGTTCTAGTCTAGCAACATGCATCAAGGTGAATTTTATTTCATGAGGTATTTTTGGTAACATTCTTTTCTACATAAACAGGGTCGAACAGTCTTGCATATTAGCAGGACCCTGTTTCTCAATTCAGTTGAGCTAACTAGCTCTAAAATCATCTGCATGACTTGCAAGCACTTGCTACATCTCCTTGTCATGCACCAAAGGTTTAAGCTATATTGATGTGACCCTTTGTAGTCCTCCTTCGTGGATGAAAACAAGGACATACACATTCCACAGAATACTTCCTCAGCCTGAGACGTCTTCTCTTTCCCCTGGTCTCATGGAGTGTCAATGAGCACCTTTTAGATTTGTGTAACAGGCAGAAGTGAACTTTTAGTTCACTTGAGACAGAAAGCCACAGCACAATCACAAACCAACCCTACAGCATCTGTCCTGGGCCTGATCCTCGTTGCAAAGTGCAGAGATGTGCCCAGGTCCTTGTGAGGAACGGTCCCACCCAGCTCCCTTGCTTTTTAAAGATACAAACAAAAACAAACGCAAAAATTCGGATTTTTCTTGGAGTGCCACACGCTGTACGCCAGACTGAGGCGGCTCAGGGAAGGGAGCTGACAGCTGTGTGCGCCAGACACCGTGGGAGCCATCCACCCCCTCTTTGGTGTGACGGGAAACATCCTGTCAGAAACACTCTCTGCATTTGGGCTTTTCTTGAATTAATTGTCTGTAAGCGGTGACGGACGTATCCTGCTGGGAGCCTGTGATTCCTTGGCGGTATTTATGGATGCGTTCGATAGGAGAGCCACGATGGTCAAAGATCATCAGACAGAGAGCACCGCGGCATCAGAGCTCCAGCCTCAAGTCTGTTAGGGCTGCTCCCTCTAGCGAGAAAAGGTACTTTAGCTGGGAAAAACCCCTTCCCCTCTCTCTCTTCCCCCCCCCCCCTTTTTTTTTTTGGTTGTTATTTCTTTAATTTTTGTTTTTTTTAAGTGAATAATTCAAGTTTTCCGGATAGTGCAAGACATGGAGCAGTTCCCATCAGACATAAGGGGGTCAAACGCTGCACTCTTTCAGCCCTTGAGCGTGGAGAGTGGAGCTGGTGCCCAGGCAATGCAGGTCAGCGATTACTCCTCCGAGGTGGACCCGTGGCAAGTGAGGGACTCTTGGTTTGTCTTCTAGCAGTCCTCAGCATACGCTGTAGCTGTGTTTGGTTTTGATTTCCCACTTCTGATTACAAAAATAGGACTTACTATAATCATAATAATATTAATGATACAAAATAATTATTGTAATTATATACTTTTGGTCAAATTCTTAACACAAAGCAGCCCAAAAGATTGCATTGGATTAAAAAAAGGTGACAATGCACAAATGTTAAAAAAGACAAAGTCTTTGATAAAAAAAGAAGGAAAAGCAATCTGCAAATGAATGCCTTTCTGTAAGGCAACATGTTACCTTTAGTCTTCCATCTAGACTTAGCTCAGATTCTGTTGTTCAAGAAATTGTTAGAACTTGGCTTGCTTGAGCTTATCAATGTGGTAACACAGTTTCAGCGCAGGCCCCAGTTTCAGCCCCAGGTATTTCATGATCATGTCACTTTTCAGCAGTAACAAAGCATTGCCATCAATTTCCTGGTTTCAAAAGAGAGGAAGAGAATAAAAATGTGTTAACCCTCACTTTAGTGCTGTGTCCTGACACATTAAACAAGGTGAATTAGAAACAGTCATTTAGGGTAGAGCTACATGAAATGTCATGCATTTTGAAATTTCATTTTAAAAATTGAAATCTGAGGTATGACAGAAGGAATATGTAAAGGAGGTTTTACTTAAATACTACTTTTTATTCATCAAGGAACTATAAGATTTGTTTATGTTTTCAATTATTTTGCAATTAAAAGAAGGATTTTTTTTCAAATCAGGGTTGCTCTAAGCGCAATTCTTAGAAAAGCCACTCAGCCTTGAGAGAAAGGTATGAGTGATGGAGAGAATGGAGGATGTAGCCACATGAAGCTACTAATAACACACCTCTGGCTCTCAGTTCCAGCTTTGTTCCCAGCTATCTGTTTATTTCATATATCTCCAGTACACTTACGTCCAGTGATGTCTGTGTGTATATATATATATATATATATATGATTTTTTCGTAAATTGAAGACAGTCGTAACTTGCTTATTTCACTGCATTTATTAATAAAACTTGTTAAATTTTATTTTAACCCTTGTGTAACTGGAGGAAATTGCCACCAAATTCAGCTGTTTATCCCAGACCCGTTGGCTTGAAAACCTTTAGAAATTACGACATGCTACTACAAAAGTAGCCTGAGCACACAGAGAAACAGACTCTCTTTTACTACGGATTGTAGAACACAGAAGCTTTCAGCTATACTGCCTTTCCTTGGACCCAGAGCTTGTCTGTTTCTTCCTGTGTTAGTGGATCTGCCAAAAAACCCCTCCTCAGAGTGTCCAGCACACTCAGACACTTGGACCATCAGAGCTAAAGCATCACAAGTGCTGCGCGTGTGTGCATACATATACACAGATCCACATACACTAGTGCTGTATATATTGTATTCTATGATTTTGATGGTCAGATCTTTCCACTGTGGTCCATTACCTACTGTTAAGCAATGTTATGGATCCTAATTTGCCCTGATCATTATTATTCCATTCAGTAGGTGATTTATCTGATGAGCAGTTAAGGTCACTTTCTGATTAACTCAATCAATTAATGCTCTTCATTTTGCAACCCCCACTCTATGCATAATAGAAACTCTCTTCACCTCCCTGCTCTCCTTCCCATTATTTTAAGGAAGCTAAGGTAAAGTAAGAACAAGTGTTATGTATAATTACTATTTGCACAAGAAATAAAAAAAGAACTCCTGTAACTGTGGAGCCATAGGGTGAAAACACTGTCAAGGGTCAGGTGCGGAGGCAGCTGTTTCTAAATGTTGAGTTCAGCATTTTAATATTTCCATTATTATTACTGTATAGGGGTCAAAATTAAACTCCATGACAATACTATGCCAGAGGGAGCATTAATATCCAATTAAATATCCCATATTAGCCATTTCCCTGTGAAGATTCTTGGCTTGACTTCTTTACAGTATTACTGTGTCAGCCCTTTTAAAAATAATTTTTAAAATGAAGGCTTTGATGACATGGTTCCCACATCTGCAATAGCCCCAGCAGAAGATCTTGAACTAGGTCTGGAACAGGTAAAATTCAGTGTCATCAGTGTCACCTTTCCCCTCCTCCATTTCATTCCTCCAGTCTTTCCACCAAGTCTGTCCTGCTGATAGAGACAGCATGGGCTGTCACACAGTGCTGCCACAAGGTCCCTGGTCAGACTGATGGCTGCTTTTCATGAGGCCAAAAGCTCTGTCAGCGACGAGCTCAGCTCTCCTTGACACACAGACTTGTTGAGGGAGCAGGGAACAGTGGAGGGGAGCTAGCAGGAAGTTTCTCAGTCTTTGGTGGACACCCTGAGAAGCTACTTGTGGCAGAGCTCCTTGGCTATCTTGGCAAGAAGCAAAGCTTCTGCTGCTGGTGGGAAGAGCAGAGACAGACCCAGGTCATCCTGCAGTGCTTGTTGCGGCAGTGAAGGATGTGGGCTGCATGCTGGAAGAGCTAGCTCTGGGGACAGAGGTCAATACCCAAATGGCCTAACAGAGAAGTGGGAAAGCACACTGCCTGCATGCAGGATACACCCTCCAGCTGGCTTCTTCTTGCTGGTCCCACTAACCTCTCTCTCCCAGTGTCATATCTCAGATGAGCTGATTGCCAGTGCAACTATTTCGGGTGATAGCTGGGCCTTGTCAATGGCAGTAAGTGCTTCTAAGTAAATTATGCACCTGCTTCAGAGAAAGATTGAATATACAGAAAGATATGGCTGAGGTTAATGGACTAATCACTTGTCTCTCACCCCTGGGGTCTTTGTGCTAATCCAGATGAAATCTGAAGGCTGAAAAATTGCAGGGACATATATAACTCAAAGGTGTAATTGAATTGAGTTGTGTGGCAGTCATACACAGGTTCTCACACTTATGGCATATTTTACAAGGAAACCAATGATGAGTAGAGCCCATGGGTTCTGTGTGTGCAACAAAGGATGACAGGGACAGTCTTCAGTGGCAATTTAACTTGATCTCTTTGGTCAAAGAGCAACTGCAGTATCATGGCATTCTCCAGTGCAGCCGGCCCACGACAGCCTGGAGTGTGCCAGTGCCTTGCAGCTACATAAAAGCACATTGTGCCATACTTTACTACAAGTGGAAACTAGACAAAACCAGTGCTTCTGCACTCTCCATAGTTACAAGACAAACTTGAAAAGTTTGGGTTTTTTTTTTTTTTCCTTTGGGATGTACCTACACACCTCAGACCATGTTGATTCTCACTCCCTTGCATGAAGACTTTCTCTTGATGCACGGCCCCTTCTGGCATTCTCAGAAGCTCATTCTACAGCAAGTTCCTTCAAATCTGAAGGCGGCTTGTTTATCTCCCTTGTTGCCCACGTGAGCAGCATAGGCCACGTTTTCATTATCAGCTTATAAGGCAGATCTGACTTCTCTGCAGAAGGCAGGAAAAATAGTACAGCACCCGACCTATACTTGCAGATTTGGCCCTAGCACCACTGTGCTTGCTGTTGTTCTCATCCCACAGGCCTGTCTACAGAATATGGCCTCAATACCATCCTAGGGTGAGCAGACACCAAAGTCTGTGTTCATCTTAATATTCCTCTGCTCCTCAGCCACCTCCTCTCCTCAGTATCTGGAAACCCTGCATCCAGAATGTAGCTGGAAGGCCCTAATTTACCTCCCTCCATTCTTGTCTGCAGCCCCACAGTCCCACCTGTCTCTGCTGGCACACAGGCAAGGAGTGGGACCTAGTGATCAAGCCCACTCCTCATCTTTGCAGCACCTGGGTACTGATCAGGACTCAGAGGTGGGGAGCAATTCTCACTTAGACCTAGGTCCAGGCACTTAAATCAAAAGTTATGACCTCCAGCTGAACACCCAGTCACTTTTAGGGTAAAATCCATTTTTCATAGCCAGACTGAATTGATCAAGGAGAGATGGAGAAGGTCAAAGATGCTTAATAGATACTCTGTACACAGCAGCAGAACAAGAAACTTCAGATCAGAAAATTTACAGTCTTCTCCTTTACTAATTAAGGATAATATAATTTCCATCACTGGAGGTTGCCTCACAAAACCAACTACAATATCCTCTAGTGAGTCAGCAGGTCTGTTAAATTTGGTTATGTAGTTACATAATACTGAGGGAAAAAATATTAAAATCTTGGCTATTTTGGGCTTCTCCTGCTAAATATCTAGAGACACATAAGAAATGCTCTTCAGAGAAGAATCATACGTATCCTGTGAAAAAAACTGTCATTGAGATGAGGTATTTTTGTGCCAATCTGACAATGAAAAATAAGCGCCAGATCCTCAGTGCTTTCTCTTAGGCTTGGCATAGAAACAATTTATGCTGGAGTAGCTGGGAACAAATAATGAACATTTTCTAAGACACTGTTAGGGGTTTGTTAGGGGTTCCCCATTGAAGTATAAATGAATAGAGTAGCATAGCATAGCACAGCACAGCACAGCACAGCACAGCACAGCACAGAACAGAACAGAACAGAACAGAACAGAATAGAATAGAATAGAATAGAATAGAATAGAATAGAATAGAACTGAGTCAGTTGGAAGGAACTTACAATGATCTGATCCAATTGCCTGAGCAATTCAGAGCTGACTAAGTTACAATATGTTGTTAAGGGCACTTTCCAAAAGCCTATTTAACACTGACAGGCTTGCTGCGCTGTCCATCTCTTCACGAAGAGTTTGACCACCTTCTCAAGGGATAAGTGAAATTTCTTCAACCCAAATCCCGCAGAGGTGCTGAACTCCTTGCCAGGCCCTGTATTCAACCCGGATGAGCACGAACACTGCCTAAGGCAGTCCACAGCAGCTGAGAGTGTGTGTGTGTCACATGTGCTGTCTATCTCTCGTAACTTAAATTACCCAGAAGTGGTAAGGGCAGACTTTTACATACGTGTTTTCTGAAGAGCTCCACATGGGGGCCTAAAGCTTGAGGGTCTGCGTCCTTCACAAACCAAACCACATCATCCACCGTCCATGTCAAAGGATTCCTGCTTGATGGCCGAGCTGCATCTTGTTTTTCAGGTGAAGGACTTGAGGCTATCGGTACAAAAAAAACCCAGAACAGTGCATTACAATGGCATGCATTGGTTTCCTTGGCTTGTGAGTGTGCAGGGGTTTGCAGAGTGTGCAGCCTCACTGCAGCACTGAACATTGGATCTGAGTGTGCAAGTATCAGCCTGAGATGGTGGGGTAGGGAAAAAAGGGGATTTGAAGAAGTTTTCAATCTGACGGCTTATCAGAAGACATGAGCCCAGCTGGTGAATTGTGTTAAAAAACATGAAACCCTCAGGTCCCTGCTGGGAAAGGAAAAATGTGCCAGCTGCCAGGCTCTTAAACCAAGCTGCCCCTGCTCTCTGATCTGCAAGCAGCAGGGATCTTGGCTCAAGAAGACACTACCTTCACACCTGGAGAGAAAGTTCTTCAGCACTAAACAAAGGAGTTCGACATTGAATGCGAAGGCTAGAGAATAAAATCAGGATTTAGCAAATAGGGGTTTTTCTTTGCATTCAGATATTCATCTTTATCTTAGAGCTTAACAGAAGGTTTCCAGTCCATATCTTCCTAATCTTAGTCTCTCACAAAGCCGATAGTCCCCAGTGAATGCCGATTTGGAAAGTTACTAAAACATGTGAAGATGAACACTGCACATGTGACTTTTTAATGGTATAAGCCCTGGATGATTTAAGGTCACTTCAGCTTGCTGTAGCTTTAAATCAAGTGAATAAAGGCACATTGGAATGAAAGTGCATTTATGTTTTTATTCTTAGTCTCTGCAGAATTATAAATCTCAATCTTCACCTGAATATAATTTGTACCCCCATTTATGCTGCTTTTCTATGACAAGAACTGCACTATGCTAGGTTACAGGCAAGTTGTTTCCATTTGTTTATATACACACCAAGCAGACTTTGCATTTGCAGGCAGCAGCACACAGATATATTAAATGTTACTTGCTCATATCTGCTCGTCTTTTCCTGGCAAGGCCCAGTTTGAAATGAGAGATGTGCAAACGGCAAGCAAGCAAGCACTACAGAAGACCAGAAATGAAACAGAATAGTACATGTAGAGGGAGACCACAAGTACTTGAATCGAAGCCTGAAGAAGCCCTAAGTAGCCAAGGGGCAATCAGAACTGTTGAGGATAGAAGGGATGAGCTCTCCAGAGACAAAGTGAGCTTATAGAGCCAGTAGGGCTGTGTGAGAATCGCCACGCATGACTCAAAACACGATCTTAGTGCATATGAGCAAGTGTTCTGGGCTGGGTTTGCAGCTTATGTAGATTATCATTCCATTGGCTTCAGTAGAGCTCTGCTGATTTATATTAGCTGAGACTCTGCCCATACATGCCCAATAATGGTTTTATGTGCGCAGTGGTCCTTTTTTTCTTGCCACCATGCTCATCTTACAGTATAATGTAATGAGGTGTATTTGCAGTTTCTCAGGATAACTCCAGAAAGCAGCAGTGCTACAAATGTGCAAAGCTGGTCAATGAGTTTCCTAATGAGATGAGATGTAAATATCATGATAATTGCACTCTCATTTGCTAAGTCACTGTTCCGGATATAAAGGACAAGGAACAGCCGCAGGTCCTTTTAATTAGACAGCAAGGACTGGTGTTCATATGGACTCAGGTGACCCTGGGCTCCGCTCACAGAATAAATGCAATACACAACGGTACAGACACCATCTGGAGCCTTTGGCATGAAACAATGAAGGCAAAGAGTGCAAAATGTACAGGATAATCTTGGCCAAACCCTGGATCATCTGTAACATTGAGGAACTTTGTCAGGGACAAGTGGGAGAACTGGGACTCGTCTTGGACACACAGAGGGAGTATTTCTCCCCTTCGTGATCTGTCAGTGGTTTGGATGACAGCTGATACATGGAGGTATTGGGCACTACACCCCCTCAAACCAAAGGTCAGGGAGAAGACCAGGCTTTTGCAAACCAGACAGAAAATAGAGGGAGGAGAGAAAGGTTTGGCAGAAGTTTCTATGCTACTGCCATAACATGGTCAGGAGACATGTGCCACTACTGAAGATCACAGTTTTTCCCTTACATTTGTATAGATGTAAGGAAAACCGTGGGGACTTAGCCTGGGATTTACACTGGGCACAGAAAGAGCGGCCTGAAGCCCAGTGACCCCTACCTGTAACCTGCCCAGGAAAGGGCAAAGAGAGCAGAGAGCCCCGAGTGCAGTTGGGAGCCTTCACAGGTATTGGAAGTATCTGTAATGAAAGGAGGGGGATGAGAAGAAAAGGTTGAAATGACAGGGGGAATCTATTCACTCCTTTGCAATCTAGCAATCAATAGCATAAATCTGATTTCTGAAAGACAAATGTATAAATGACCTTTCTAAAGAGACTACATGGCTAGAACTCTTCCAGGCCCTAGCAGGTGAAGATAACCCTTTCAAATCCATGCCTGAGCTATGGTATAATAAAATAATATAAAAATGAGAATTATATGTCCATACAAATTCTTCAAATACTTTTTTTGGTCTTTATTTACCTATTTATCAAGTCCTGGATTTTCTGCTGCTTTTTCATGAATTAAGGTGTGTTCTTTTACTTGTGTGAAAGCAGCTACCTTTTTAAATGTTGTTAATAAAATTGGGATATCCCCAGTTTGCAGCCAAATATCAGTTTTTAGCTGATAAGTCTGCAAACAATCTGTTTTTCCATATATTTTAGAATTTATTTTGTTGATTAATTTATTTGGCTTTTTAACATTGTACCTTACATGTTTGAGTGTAATTTCTCTTTTTATAAAAGAAAATAGATCATTTCATATCTACACAAAGACACGGGGTTTGTTTCAATAGCATCACTTTGGTGAAAGATTTTATTAAGCACAAAAGTGTTTGATGGCAGTAGGGCAAGTACTATACATTTTTTTCTTATCTGAAGGTATTCACACTTAACCTAAGAATTAGATAAATGAGGAAGTCTCATGTCTCCCGGGTATCCTATGCCATCCTGTCATCAGAATTAATCAAGATGATAATGAATACTCAGATTACAAAGAGATGGGAGTGCTTGCGACCAATAATTATTTTTAGAGATCATAATCTAGGTCAAATCCAATTTCCTGTTTTTGACAGGTGGCAAAAATTTGTCAAATTAATGGAATGGGATATGGAAATTTAGGTAATCAGAGGGAAGCACTTTCCCCTCCCGCCTCAAACAGTACTGGGGAAGGACAGTGAAGAGTTTCCTCTGCAGGGTAAGGTCCCCGTGCATTCCAGTCAACACCATTCCCTGCACAGAAACAGTGGGAATTACCAGGTCAGTGGCCAAAGCCAAGTGAAACTGAGGGAAAGATGGGGCCTGGCTTGGTCTGAGTTTTCACCCCACAGAGGCTTTTCTCTGCCACTCATCTCTAACCTCTGGACTTTCCTGAGGAGGAGAATGGAGAGAGAGCCAACAGCCAAATGGCTGCAGAGGAATGACAAGGAAATAAAACGCTAAGATGGAGTTAAACTTGCAAAAGAAGGAAAGACAAATAACAGACTCCCTAAATATGTTCTTGGCAAACAAACAGAGCCCAGAGGGAGTACAGTCATTGATAGATAAGAGTGGAAAGGGAGTGACAGATGAACTTTAATATTGCTGCAGGCCTAAATGATTTCTTTGCCTCAGGGGAAGGGGGTGGGAATGAAATTTTAAAAGGTTCTCTCTGATTGCACTGGAGCAGATAATAAGGAGCAGCAGATCTACTGAAACTAAGCAGAAGTAGCAGCCCCACAAAGGTGCAGAGAAACGGGAATTTTTTAAAAAAAACAACCACTGCCCATTTTAAAAAAGGAAAGGAGGAAGGCTTTAAGACACTTTTCTAAAAAGTAGGAGAAGAAGAGATGCATCAGAAAAGCAGGCATCTGGGAGAACACAATCAGAGGATATTTATGGGTGTTGGGGAGGTTGACGAGCCGTGATCAGCAGAGAGCTCTGCAAATAAGATCGGGCTCAGCACATCTGTTAGCACTGGCCGGCGCCTGCAGGACACGTTGGGCACCACCTGGCTGGTGTCCTCTGCCTCGAGCACACCGAAGAAGAGTCCCTGTGCCACCAGTGTAGCAGCTGCTCCCACGGACAGCACGGCACACTCCGTGCGGGGCTGTGACAGCGCAGGTGTTCCTCCGCCCGCTGCAAGAGCAGCCCAGCATCCAGCTGCACGAGACGTGGCCGCGGGCATTAAATATTTATCTGGGCTTTTCTTGCTTTGCCTCTCTTTTGTAAGGGAAAACAAAAAGGCAGCTCGCTGAAAGCACGGAAACTTTCAGAGTGAAATGTCCTCAAAAATTAGCAGGCAGGCTGTATTTGCCGAAGAAATGGCACCCAGCGGGGAGTCTCGCAATGCCATCAGCAGCTCCTTTGCCTCTGGGAGGTGCTGGATCTGAGCCCCACGAGCTGCTTGCAGCATTATTCTGGAAAAAGGGACATTGCAACCCCCATGCCCCCAGATGTTTTCAGGAAATATATGTACTAACAAGCAGGATTGCCTCTTGAACAAAGACCTTTGGGTGATAATAATTAACTGCTAATACTGGATAATAAAATCTGCATTAAAATAACAAGCTACAGGGCAAGGTTGAGGTTATTATATTGTAGTTGAACACACAATTCTTCATACTTGGGATAAAGGCTTTGTCTGTTATGTAAGCAGGCTTGGAAAGGTTTATGATGTCCTTGACTATTCCTTCCCTGATTTAAAAGCTTCAATTTGGCAAATGATGACAGGAAAGTGCATGTTTATCTGTTTGCAGCCCCAACTGGCTTTCAGAAATTAGATTTTTAAAATTTTTTTTCCGAATTTTTTAGCATAATCAAGGAGAATTAGGCATCAAGCTTCTGATCGCATTAATGAGAGCTTTGAGGTTTAATCTCATCCATTCCGCTTGAAAGACATGTTTTGCTATGCACTGAGATATGTTTTATGATTATGGCTTTCTTCCATGATATTTGCCCACCATGATAAATAAGACAAGCTATTTTTCAAAACTATCCATAAATAAATAGGATTGGTTTGAGGTTTCAGAGATAAATCCTTCCTCTTTTTAATGAGCCCATCTCTGCCTTGTAAGCATACAAACTGAAGAGGATATGACATGCACCACTTACTCATCTTTGCTTACTTATGATTCAGCAACATATAAATTATGCCTAGAAAGAAGAAAAACACATGCACAGATTCCAAAGACCTTTGCAAGAGAGACTTTGTGAATACAGTAATCAAACTCCAGTGTAGCTGCACTAAGGCAATTGCAGAAAGGTATGTATTTTGAAAGTCTGGGATTGACAGTAGAAGTGGAAGCAACATTGTGGGTGAAAATATGATTTCTTTCTGTGAAGAAATACAGTCTCTAATTTTAAGGAGGAGAGGGTAATGCTTTTTAAGACTCTGGTGAGAATTCCAGTGTTACAAAGCTGACACTGTGGCAAATGGAGTAAGAGACGGAACCAGACTGTGACTGGAAACATCACAGTGTCTTAATGCCTGAGGTGATATCATAATGAACGTGTGGGCACCTTGACTTCATGGATGTCACTGATTGCCCACCACAGCCACAGAAAAGTACCTGGCCATGTCTGAGAGCAAATGCCTCTGCCTCAAAGGACACAGGTTCTGCCATGGACTGTGGGAGACTCTGCTGGAGACTCCAGAAAGCAGCTGGGCGGATCAGAGGAAGTGTGATGAATGGTGGTGGCACAAATATGCACTGGCTGTTTGTGCTGCCATACATTGGTGGAGAACAGCGGATTGCTCCAGGGGATTGTTAGGGACCTTGGCAGCAAATCTTGTATGGGTTTGTGTGTACCTCTGTGGTAGACTCTAATCTACATCGGCTGACACAGGGACTAATAAATGCCTGAAAATTAGGAAAACTCCAACAATAACAATGAATCCATAATCATTTTAGTGCTGTTCACGGAATACCTTTCAGTTTTAGGAAACCTTTACTGTTGAGCTGGCCAAATGACCCAAAGATCCCAGAAGAGCTAGGTTATGCAAGTGTCAAATGCTGGTCACATAACAATTACTAAACTGTTTAGGGTAAATCCTGTTAATCCCAGGTATTACATGTAGCAGTTTCAAGTCACCTGTGACTGTTTCAGAGACACTCATATCGTGGATGCCTGGTTCAAAAGCAATCTCTAGCTCTTTGCTCCTCAAAGTGCTTTAATAAGTTTTAAGCTAGAAAAATATAGGAACCTGAAAAGCCTACTTTTTGTTGTTTCAGTTCTGGAAAAAACATGTGCCTTATTTCAGCCTTTCATTTTGTAAAGACTGCAGATTTTGTGGGAAGTCACAAAAAGAGAGATGGAGGTGTCTTCTGAAGCTTAGCTTCCTGCCTGGGACTGTATGGAGGTTTCACAAGGCATTGGCTGAAACTGGGAAATTGGGAAACATTCAGAGCCAAAAACAAAAAGGGAAAGTAGTGCAGCTGAATAAGCTTAAGAAGCTCAGATTTTAAGCTTCAGTCCCTTGAACATAGTTTCTGTCCCCTGATACCAAGGGTTTTCTCCACAAAACACATTCTTAAGTACGGCAATTTTGTGTATACTGAAAATGCACAAAGTATTCAGTAAGCCACTGAGTGATTCAGAGAAGAAAAATCTGTGAAGGGCTACTAAATATGAATCCCCCACCTCTGGTTCAGAAAGCTCTTGAGCCACACATTTCTGAAGGCAGAGAGGGTAGTTGGGAAGCACCAGCATCTCTGCATTTATCCCATTCCATGGGGCATGTTGCTGTTTTATGCTGGAGACAAGATGTGTGGCTAGTCAGACCTTTGCTCTGAACTGCCCTGACTCTCCATATGTACTGTGAAGAGGTAACTGCTAATGCCAGGCAGAATGATAAAGATTTTCAAAGCAAGTAAGTAACAACATTGTTAAATCTTATTTCCTCACAGCTACCAGCTATAAAGCTTGACGAAAGGGTCCCAGTTCTGCTAGGAGGCTCTAAGGAAGTGGTGGGAGAGGGGTAAATGAATCCTCTGCACAGTAAGCCTCTTGTCCTCCCAGCACCTGATCATGCCAGCCTGAGAGGCACTGAAGAAGAACTGAGAGAAAGTGGCTTTTCATTTCCTTTTCTTTGTAACTGAGGCCACCAGTGTCAATCTTTTACAAGTTGTTTGCAGTAGTGCGTTTCTATACTATCTACTTTGCTCTGAGTGAAGTTGACTCTGTAAGTAAAGAAAAAAATAATTAAGAGAACGGAACCCTTATCGGTGGTCTCTATAATAGAGTAACACAGGGGTAAACCAGAAAAACAAGTGTGTGAAAATAATAGCAAAGCCAGGGATGGCTTTGAGTGGGTATTGAACATTCAAGAAGGAAAGCTTAGATAAACAAATAAATACAAGGATAAATACTTGTAATACATATTTTGGAAGAATAATGTTCTAAAATATTAAATAGCAAAATTTCAGGAACAAAAAATTATACAGGTGTTGGGGAGGTGAGGGATGTGAAGGAATTAAGCAAAGATTAAGCAAAGGATACTGGAAAGAGGCTCTGGAATGGCTTCCAAACAAGAATATGCAGAATCACTTGAAGTTTCCAGGAGAAATGCAAGGGCAAAAAGACAATGTAATGAGCTAGTGGTAGACAAAAGGGCTAGGGGAACCAGTAATCTTCTGCAAATATATCAAGATTTTAAAAAAATACTACTACAGTGACAGTAGATTCCATTAATAAATGAGGAGGGGAAAAAATTAATGACTTTAAAATGGCTGACATTCAACTCCTTTGTTAGATCTATTGTCAAAATGAAAAATGCACACATGAAGTTTGAATAATTAGTAAGGGGTGAAGACACTGTTGGAATCACTACTAATAAAGACACGTTGATTGAGAATTTGGAAAATGCAAACAAAGTTAACTGCAGTTCAGTAAAGTAGCTAACCCATTTGATGAACTCAGATTTTTTTCTAGAGGAAAAAAAAAAATCATGGCCAATAGGAACTATAGCTGATGGGTAGAGCAACTGTCCCAGACAATGTAAATCCTAGCATGGTAACTGGACAAAAATACAAAGAAAGGGAAGGAGAGTCACTGAATGCAGTGGTTCCCATGGCTTTCCTTAAATTTGCAGATAAACCTGTTGTGACTTTGCTTCCCAAAGCAGTGAGCAGTGAGCTGAATGATTTCAAAAAATATATGTTTTGCTGGGGAGTCTTTTTCAAGCCAAATCTGGCTTAGTTTGTGATTAAAGGGGCAGGATGGGCCACACAGCTAGGAAGAAAGATCTTTTGCTAAAATGCTTTGAGATAGGCACTATTATTTGGTTTTGCTCTGCATCATGTCTTGTACACAGCTGGTGTCACACAAATAACAGGTACCTGCCTGTAGGCAGTATCACTCTTTGGGAGGGAAGCCTTATATATCTCTATCTCTAAGTTGATAATAATTGTTGTGATTGCCACATGATTATATGTAATACATATGTTTACATAATAACAGCATTAGAAAACATTCATCTTTTTACTTAATGGTGAACAGATTGATTTTGTGTTTACATACATTATTTTTTCTCCTTCTGAATGGAAGCATGAGTGGTCTGGGTGGATTTCATCACAGAACCACCTCACTAATTTTCTTGGGAATTTGGGAATGAGTTAAGACTCCAGCATGGCATCAGCAAAGCAGCACACATTGCTAAATGGAAGATGTTGTGTTACCGCTTCTGTTTCCTTCAAGATAGGCCCCATTCCTTGCTGGGCTGGAGGTCTGATGCCGCAGGCCAATAGATGAGGACCCCCCTGAAGACATCTGGGCAGGATGATGGCTACAGGAGGAAGAGGAGCCTCCAGCAGGATGTCCATCTGCAGGACTCTGGCACATGGTGTACATGGAGCCCATGGAACCCAAGGCAGCATCAGCAGGATCCACGCTGTACTGCTTCCTGTTCAGAGGATCAACCAGGTAGTCCTCAGGTATAACTGTCTCTGCTCGGAAGCCCAGACATAAAATAAACATCAGTAAAGCAGAAACAATTTTAATTCAGCCCTTGGAAAAAGATTTTTTTTTTTTTTTAATTATTTTCCCCCCCAGATTCCCTTTTATTTTTGGTCAAAAATTATAGTCCCATTTCCAACATTCTGTACAGACAGCTGGCTCCAGGAGGGATCCTTGCTGAGAATTAATAAACAAAGAAGAAAAGCATAACCACTTGAAGTCAGTAGAGTCACAACAGGGAAACTATGGCTTGATATGAGTAATCTGCATCAGTTTATGGCACAATTCTCCATAATATCCTGGGCCACTGGCTGGCAGGTCCTGTGTGCCTCATGGTGCTCTTCAAATACACCAAGACTAGAGGATTGAAAAGAACGAGGCAGAGGAGGACAACGGAACAGGCAGCTTGTGGTGTTCATACTGGCAGCCAGTAGGAGGGAGTGACGGTAATAAACCAAAGCATTCTGACTGCAATTACCAAAATTAATCACAAGTATTCTCAGCTGCAGACATCCATCAGGCTGTGTATCCCACAAGGATATAGGCTTGATGACTGATGAGCACACCCAAGGTTTATCCCGGACAGATATGTGTGAGTCACTTGGACATGACTCAGGTTCAGGGAAGCATGCCGACATCACAGATAACTGCAAACCATTACTATGGTTCCTCTCCTCTGCATTGCACTTTTCATGCTACATAGGAGCTAAATGCCTTGCTTTTCAGATTCCTCCCAATAAACCAAATTTTGTACTAAAGACCTATTTTAGAGACTTATATTCCACTTTTCTTGGGGTTCTAAAGCACAGGCGTGAGGCAGGTCTAGCCTCAGGCTTTGCAGTATGCAGAAATTTTTTCCATTTTCTCTCAGACTTAGGTTTAGGTCAGTCACTGTCTGGACTGATATTTCCATGTCTGTGTCATTGTCCTCCTCTGGCCAGCTCCAGTCTCCTCCCAACTGGCCTCAATATCCAGGTTCCTTCCTATTTGCATTTTTTTTCTCTTCACAAAAGATAGTCAAAGGTCTTTCTCCTCCTCTTTCCCACTGCTGTTTTCCCTGCAAAACCAACTCTTCTCTCACTCATACCCAGGATCACCACCACTACTAGGATACAAGCAGAGCCCCTGGAAATCTCTCTGAGATCCCAACCTTCACAGAACCCTACTGGCAACCTGCACCTCAGAGATTCCCACTACCACTGGGTGTTAACATCTGGCAGGCAGGGAGCCCCTAGATTAGGGAAGTGCCTTCCACTGCCCCACGACATTTCTCTGAGTTGTTGAAAAGTCCACTTTCCTCATCATGTGTGCTCTCCCTCCGCACACATCTGAGCAGGGTGAAATTTCCCCCATGGTGTTGCACATCAACTTTCCTGTCTGAGTAACACTCCCCTCTGGATGCATTATGCAGCCTTACTGAGTAACAAGAAGAATTTATGTTGTAATTTATGCCACAAGACACAAACTCCATTGCTAATAGATGTTGAGGTTGTATATAATAGAGTTTTCCTTTTAATTTGCATTTTCACTCTTTTCCTTAAAAAAAGACGACAACACAACTTGGCAGCTGTGTACAGTAGTTGATGTTAAACAAGCATGATTTAGTTCGACAACTCAAATAGCTCAAGAGTTGTGCCATACCACCATCCTGGCTTGTGCGTCAAGCCACAGCATAGATTTTTGTTACATGATTGTTTGACTTTTAATTTTATTGATGCTGTCTTCTAAAATTTTGTCCCATTCTGGGCCAAGGCTGGACTCGACATAAGGCAAACATCAGATTTGAGGGAAAGCTGTAAATGAAGTTTTCTTGCTTTCGGGCACTTGTCTATGCAACTGCAAGAAACTTTCCTTTAGCAAGGCTTTTTTCCCTTAGATGATTTGGATTCTTAAAGCATGCCTTCAGGTGTCCTGCTGCTTTCTGCCAGGGATTTCTGAGCTTGATTCTCACACAAATACAGATAGAGTGCAATTCAATCAAATTCAACGGAGTTCAGATAATGTGACAGATAAGAGGAATGGGAATCAGACACTCTGAACCTTTCTCCCTAACCTCCAACAGATGCCAAAATTATATAGCAATTGAGCTAAATACCTTGCTTTTCAAACTCCACCCAATAAACCAAAGAAAATCCAATCAAGCCTCCTCATTCAAAGGAATTTAATTACTGTGTAGAACACTTGCAATAAAAGGCTCTTACACATAAAGAAGATGGCTCTTTCTGCAGTATCCTGCCTGCATTGCATGGAATAATTATGCCTCTTGTGAATCATTACCTCTTTATTCCAGGAAAAGAATGCTCTTTTAATATGATTACAATATGAAGAAGACATGGACTATCAAAACAACAAACAGCACATTAAAAGAGCCCTGCTAAATAAACAGCATACAGCTTTTATTACTATGGATGTAAATTACTCCAAAATTTGTGAGCAGACACCAGGGATTTTTTGAGTGATGTCAGACTCTCTCAGTAGTCTGTGTGATATAAGACAGGTGTGCATAAAATCTCCCTGTGGAAGGACACACATGAGCTGTGTAAAAGACTATAACAAGGAGCCAGTCTCTGTTCCTAACCTTTCCTAAGACTCTTTTCTTGATCTAGATCAATTTATTTCACATCTCTTCTCTGGGTTCCAACATGGGTATAATGATGCCTATTGCCATGGACCAAGCAGGAGCCTCCATTCATTACTGTATGAAACATTCCCCAGTGGAAGGTGGTCTGGGAATTTGAAAAGTCATATTAAGGTCTTCATTGGACCAGGGGGAGCAAGTATCATCTCTAGCAGCCGGGTTTCTAAGCAAGCCTATTCAGAGTTCCTGACCTTCACGTCGACATAAGCTGTCAGTAGATTACAAGAGCAACTCATCAGAATCACCTCCTGGCCTAAAGAAGCTCATGATGAAATGCAGGTCATAGTTAGATTAGGCAAAAAGAGACTGTGCGTGCAAGTATGTATGGTTACTAATTTTAAGCCGTACAGGTTGAAAAGGTATTTCAGCTTCCGTGCTCCCTGCTGGGTACAGGCTGCTTTGTAAAGCTGCACGAGCTGGTGCACCTTGAGCAACCCTCCCTCCGTGAGCCCATGCCCTGCAATAGTCTGCCCGCCCCCAGGAGAGACCCACATGTGGGAGGGAAGAGGCAGGCCGGCCCAGGGGACGTTCGGGGCGCAGAGAGATCCAATATGCCCCTGAGGAACACAGAGTTCACACACTTCAGGTCGGGAGAAAACACCTGCATTTCATGAGCCACCCCCTCCCAGCAGCAAAGAAGAAGGTGAAGAGGACTGGGGACAATCTGTATGGGTTCAACAAGGAACAGCCACACCTGACCAACCCGATTGCCTTCTATCATAAAGCAACTGGGTTTGTGGGCAAAGGGAGAGCAGTGGATGCCACTTGCCTTTACTTTCAACACCATGTCCTGTAATATTCTTGCATTCAAGTTGGAACATTACAGGTGGGATGAGTGAGAAAGTGGTTGGATGATCAGGCTTAGTGGATGGCAGTTGTATGGAGGCCAGTACAAAGCAGGGAACCACATGGCATCCAGATTTGGTCTCTGCCATACCAGACAGACATGGACAAATCAGAGAGTTCAGTGGATGGCCATCAAGAGGCCTGGTGCTTGAAGCACTTGCCCCTCCCAGGAGAGGCATGGCAAACAGGACTTAGCCTGGGGAGAGGTAGGTTGGGGCATTAACCTAACAGGACCCCCACAGAACCCACAAGGAGGTTGCTAAGAAGGTGGAGCCAGGCTATTCACAGTGGTGCTGGGCAGAAGAAAAAGAGAGAGTAGGCAAAACTTGAAATGAAAACTTCAGACTGTATGTAAGAAGAAAACTTTTCCCCATGAGGACAGTAGAGCAGTGAGCAGTGGCAGAAGTTGCCAAGGGAGACTGTGCAGGCTCTGGTACTTCTGTGCCTGGAGCTTTTCCAGACACAACTAGACAAAGTTCTGAGCAACCTGGCATGATCCCATACACCATCTCTGACTCTGCTTTGGTCAAGGGGTTTAACCTGAGACTTCCTGTGGTCCCTTCCCACATGAATTGTCCTCTGGTCCTATGACTGACATTTTCTCCACTCCAAGAAGTAGCCACAGGGGGTTAGGGGTTGGGGAGAACCACGATAAGGGCTCATGTTAGTGGTCCAGGGCCCCTTACAGTGGCACAGGAGGCACAGGAGGGATGGGCTCCTCTGTTCGAAAACTAAAAAAACCTGTGGAAGCTCTTTGTCTACATATTTCTTCAGCTCTTCATTAGTTTGTACCACTGAGAAGTTGCCTGAGTTGGGGTTCCACTAATGTGCATGAAAATATCTGCATTTTGTAAGCTCCCAGAAGGCTTTGTAAAGTGTATGGCTATCACAACTTCTAATCCCACTTTGGCCAATTAGGAAAAACCCCATTTTTTCTAAGACAATAGAAGAAAATATAAGTCTCTATTGAGGTTGAAAATGCAACAGTTTCATAAATCTGTAGCTTAGCCCTTCTGTATTCTGTCACACTTTCATATTTGATTTTCTAGGCAGTCAGTTCCACATATTAGTGAGAAACTAGTACATGATGCTTTAAAGCAGGATTTATGAGCAAGTTGCTTTGAGCTTTTGCTCTGAGCACAGTAGTCTCCATTACAACTGTTCACCACTCTGAGATGCTTAAGCCATTCTGGCATAGTTTTCCTCTCCATGAATGGTCCACAGGCGGCTGGCTTGAAAATCCCACCGCTGTTACATCCAGCACACCTTAAAATGCAACAAAGAAGCAGAGAAAAAAGCCACAATTGCTTTTCCAGTTTAAAAATGCGCATTTCTTTAGCTGAGTTTCTTTAAAGTAGCAGCCTGTATGGTTCCCAGCCAAATTCCTGAAGATGGGTCAGCTGAAAATTGTGAGAGCCTGAGAACATGCAGCTAATATTCCAGCTCTGCTGAAGACTTCTGGAGCGACCTTGGTTGGGTTATCTGTCGTCTCTGGACTCCAGTTCTCCATTAGGATGAAGAAAAATACTTGTTTTGTCTCTCGCTTTGGTAACACATTTAATTCTTTGTCTCAGCAGTATCCATTTGCCACTATGGAGTGCCACATGGATGCATGCTGCATGTGTGAATGCAGAACACAAACACTGGGACTTTGGTAGCATCTGACACTCGAGAAAGACAAAAGAATTGGCTCCCATTGTACATTAGGAAAGCAAATGAAAATCAATTTCAAGTCAAGCAGGAAATGAAGAAGAGTGTATACACAGGAAAGACAATCACTAGCTGACATTTTCCTGAGCAGATCTAAGCTCTCACTTTTTCTTCTACATCTTAAAAAAGTGCCCAAGCTTAGTTTGCTAAAATATCTCCTATAAGTAAAAGCTCCTTCTACACTCCAGAGATAATCTATTCTGCCATTCTGTCTTCTCTCCTTCCAGGCCAAACAAGTCTTGTGCCGCTTTCCTCACCTGCTGCTGCTCCCACATCACTGCTCATGTTGCATCTTTCTTTCCCTTGACCTCTTTCATGCTCTCTTCCCTTGCACCCCCCACCTGCTTCTCTCTCTGTTCTTCCCCATCACCTCTTCCTACTTCTTCTTCCATCATACTGCCACCATCTCAACCTTGCTCTAACACTATTTTCCTGCACATGCAACATTATCCTTTTCCCACTTTGCCAGCTATCTCTCTTTTCTATTTTCCCTCCTCCCACATATATAACTTGCATAGCCATTTTTTCCCCAGGCTGTTCCCCTTCCATCCATCTCACACTTTCATTGATCCAGCTTTCCTTTTCCTGATACCCCCATGGCTTTTTTGGGTTCATCCCCAGATTGCTTCTTGGACAGCAGAGCCCAAGGTCAGGGCAGTGAACCAGGGCCAGAGTCCCTTTTCCCAGTTAACAGGTCATATCCTGCACAGCCATGGAGTGACTGCATCTGGGTGAAGACTGCATGTGGTACTGCTGGAAACCCAGATGTCCCTCTCTGAGCATGCTGGACACTGATCCCCAGATCAAGGAAGTCCTCTTTTACACACAGTAGCTTCCCAGGGCAACTGCCTTTTGTTCTAGGACAATACGTCGATGTCATTTCATAACCTTTTACTTTACCACTTGCAATGCTCAATCATTTGTATTTGCTTTAATTAAATTCCCCATTAACTTCTTTTCTTCACAGTCAATACAGATTTATTTCTGTCTTTCTTTTCTCTGCCCCCACTCTTCCTTTTTTGTGTCTTGTCCTATTCCTCATATTATTTAGTGATGGGCTTTGCCCTCTGACCCTTCCCTGTACCTTTTAAAGTGCTACCATATATTGTCTATAATGGGTTGACCAGATGTGAACTCCATATTTTAAGCAGCATGATATCATAGCTTCCTTAGACATCTCCTTTCTCCCAGACAGGGAGAGCCTTTTTTTCATTTCCCAGTCAGTTTGAGAGGAGCCAGCCTCAGTGTCAAAATCCTATTGAGAGACTCCTTCTTTGTATGGTTTTCTCTTTGCCTGTATTTTATAGTTCCCGAGCCTGGCTTCAACTCCCTGCACAAGAATGGCATTTGCCCTCTCTGGGAGGTGGGAGGGGTGTGTGGGGGAGTGGGAGGGGACACTTTTAAGCAGAAGCTTAGAAATCCTGCATGTCAGCCTTCATGAAAGGAAAAATAGAAGTGGGGAAATACAGAATGCAAATGCTGAAATGCAGAAGGAAATTCTTCACGTGAGTTTAACCATCAGTTCAATCTAGTGTAAGACAGAGAGGAAGAGTGCAGAAAAGTGTAAACAGTGTTTAAGGTTGTGAAAAATATGCCTTGGCTCTGAACTGCTGTCTTCTGTTTTAACATCAGCTCTTAAAATATGGTAAAAGAAATTTTTCTGTGCCTTCCAAACAGCCTCACACATTCCTGTCCAGTCAGGAACGTACCACAAACCTTATTTTCCCAGTAGTTTTAGCCTGCATGCATCTATCTAAAGATAAGAGCCTCCAATGATAGATTAAGACTTTCCAGCTCTGCCTGCTGTGATTTACTCTGGGATTACAGCACCAGCCCGTTCCTTTTAGCTCCATCGCCCGTTCAGAATGCAGCACAATGAAAATGTGATGTCACCCCTTAGCAGGTGTTTCTGTGCCGTGTCAACACCACTCTCTGGTGCATACATCTGCACCCTACACAGCTGGGCAAGGACCAGACCTTTTCCACACCAATCTGTGGCTGCCACAGTTTGGCTGGACAAGGAAAACGTTACGGGGAGTGACATCTGTTTTGGGGCAGCAGAGCCGAGCTGCTCACTGCTTGCCAAGGCAGAGTGGCATAGAGACACATCCCCAAGGAGTCGCAGCATCCCTGAGGCTGCTGCAGAGAGGCAGCGGCTGAGCAGGCAGCCCAGGGCATCCTCCAACAGCGGTTCAGGCTGTCACGCCTGTGGTTTTCAGTCTATGGGATAATTTTGCATGGGTTCTAGGAACACACAGTTGCATCCACAGGGGAAAAAAGGTAGGGTTAGTAGTCAGTCAGAACAGGAAAATGTAAATATGCCTCATTCACTTGTGAATGCAGATATTATGAACATTGAAACCATGGTCACACTGTGGAGATAAAGCCTGCAATGAATTCTCCAGGGTTTAGTCTGACGCTTTACTGCACCATGTATCATCTAGCTGTGTCCTAGCTGCTAAAAAATATTTTGCAGTAACTGAAATGCTGCAATCCCCCAAGGAGAAGCTGCCAGTCAGTTATCATCAAGAATCTAAATTTTTTAGAGAATTTTCCGAAATCCAATGTTGTCCTGATTACAAGGTCTTCAGTATAAGCAATTTTTTTCATTATTTAAAGAATTTCCCTTGAGTGTTTGCAGCCCAGACAACAGCCACAGTGTGTTTAATGCAGTAGAACCAGGGAATAAAACCAGCTGGGAACAGATCAACATGGTTTTATTGTCCAAACTGAATAAAAAGGTAGAGTAAATTCAAAAGCTGCTGCCAGATATATTGGATTTAATAATAAAATGTTCTCGTGTGAATAAATAACCCATTGAGGAATTTTTTCCATTTTTAAAGTGCTTGGGGAGGATTGAATAAATGTATTGTGTTTCAATGAAGAGGTTTTAGACCTGTGTTGCAGCACAGGCAAATTGTTTAGGCACACTAATGAGTGTAAGCAAAGGGATTTCAATGACACAGGTATGCAGCCTGTGGAAAAGGCC
The DNA here is from genome assembly GCA_013400975.1 of Atrichornis clamosus. NCBI lineage: Eukaryota > Metazoa > Chordata > Aves > Passeriformes > Menuridae > Atrichornis > Atrichornis clamosus. Next base: position 49,647 of record WBMZ01002852.1, read on the forward strand.
TTCCTTTGGTCTCTTCCACCTGATTTCAGACCTGCTCCTCCTTCCTTTCCCCTTCTACCTTGTCTTTATGTTTATGATATACCAAAGTGTACATCATGAAAAGAAGATTTATCAGTGTTGTATAGTTTTGTGTCTTAGCACAGCAATGGTTCTGCAATGGCACAGGGAGATGGGAGAGGTTGCAATCGATCTTTTCAGTTTCCAGCTTCTAGCAGTAGCTAGAGGGGCTTTTCTATCAAGGTAGTTTATAATGCAGTCCATATCCTTATAAATCAGCATTGATAGAAGTCACAAAAAGCTGTATATAAAATAGATTAAATGAAAATGACTGTGTTATTTGAAAATTTCAAGGCATTATATACTGGGATTCTCTGCAGATGAAGTACTTAGTGCATTTCTGCTCTGCTACCACCATGATGAATGTCCCTAAATTATATTGCTTAGTACTGGCTTAAAATATTTAACAGCAAGTTTTTTATTGTTTGAAAAACAAATAATTTGAGACACAAGAAGTGAGATGTCTACAGCAAAGTGCAGTAACTGCAAAATAAGCTGCGTTTGCTCATTAATAAATCATAATAATCTCATCCAGAAATTTGGTAGAGTACATATAAAGAATGAGCTTGTGCATGTGTTTGCATGCAGGTATATGACCCTTTATAAAGTATTTGCTTCATTTCTCCCTGCCCAGTGCTGCTGCTCAGCTGAATTTTCTTATGTTTCTTCTGTCATATAAATACAACGTATATGGGCCTTAAAGTCTTAGTTCCTCTTCACAAAATCTTTCTTTTCTTGTCTTCTCTGCTGCTGCTTCTGACATCCCTGGTTGACCTCAATCCCAGCAGCTAGGAACTCACCAATTCCTTTTTGTCGTCTTTTTATCTCCCTCCTCTTTCCATGAACCCACAGAGCCAATTCCCCTCCACACCAGTGTGCTGCACTGTGCCATGCCACTGGAGAGCTAGGCTTACCCTCGGACCCCATCCTAGGACTCATCCCCAGCCTCACTACATTTTCCTTAAATCCAACTTCTCTGATGAAGTCTGACAAGCCACTGCCACCTTTTTGTTTAAGTCACTTCTGTAACCTTATCTCTTCCATGAAGAAACCCACCATAAAATACCTGATTCCCCAAGCCATCATTTGCATCTTATTTTCAGTCAGAGGACATATTTCTCCTGCCCAGCTCCTGGTAGTGCAGCTCCTCACCTTGTACCCTTACCTTGCCGACTGCTGCCCATGGCCAGCACCGTCCCAGCACAAACACCAAACAGCACGTCACCACCAACAATTTGCTTCTGCTACTCTCTTAATTGCTTTAATCCCCTGCTTTGCACTCATTTTGCCAACAGATTAATGTTCTTCAGGCAGATGCTCTGTGTTACTGCTTTCTGAAAGGCATTTTGATGTACTCTGTATAATTAACACAAACAAATAAGTCCTAAGGAACTGGGGAGCGCTGTTGATTAAACAGTGGCCAAGACTTTTCAAGACAAAAAAAAGTGGATGTTTTATTTCCATGGAAATGGAAATGCTGTTGTGTGTGGGTTTCCATTTGTTTTGTAGTGAACTGGAAAAGGACAGAGGGAAACAGAAGGTGGATAAATACAGATAAGGGAGGAACGACACTAAAAGGCTAAAAAAGAGAGCAACATGGGGGAGGTGAAAAATTGAGCTGAAAAACTGAAGAACATCCAAGCAAAAATCAGTAATGACCTGTGAAAAAAATTCTGAATCTTCTTTGAAACCTGTCAAATTGAAATTTCTTGAATACCAGACCCCCTTTCCCCACTCTCAGCTGGCTCTGCATCCTCCCATGGAGGTGCAAGCCCAGGCCCTGCCATAGGCACCATGTACCAGGCAGTCCCAGAAGCAAGGGCCCTCTCATCCAGATTCACAAGCAAGTGTTCCGCTCTCTTCCAAAACCTCTCTTGTTTTATCTTTTACTCACTAAGTGCTGACTTCAACTCTCACAGCCCCCTACACTGCTGTAGCCAGTCTTTCTACTACCCTGGCTGCACCAGCAACCCAGCAGCAAGGAGCTTCACCTCTAATTGCCCTTGGCTTTCATGGGCTCTCAGAGCCTACACCGACACATCATGTGTGGCTCCCAAGTGGTGTTATCTAATCTGGCTTGAACTGGCACAAGGTAAGGATCCCGAGTTTCATCTTTTTCCCACTCTCATCTTTGAAAAACCAGGCGAGTCATGTTGGCTAATGTGGCAGCACTTGCACAAGTGTTTCATCACCAGTTCTGGATTGTGGCCTGCTCATCTGACTGCTTGAAATACTGGTATATTGGGACATGGGTATTTGGACCAATATTTTAAAAGTTTAGGAATGGAAATTCCTGTTTCAACTTTAATTTAAGCTATTTAAAATAAAAGCCTGGGCTACTAACTTCAGATATCTCCTAAAGGAATCTTATAGCTCTAGGTAAAACTCTTAACCAGCTAAAACAAAGTTAAAGCTAAACCTGGAGCTACAACAGAGTAACAGTCACATGATTTAGCTGACTGGGGCTCTAAAAGTGTCCATGCTTCCTCCAGATGACTCCACCTGTAAAGCTTGAATTAAATGCATATACCCAGGGGATTTCTTTCCTGTAGTGGATATGACCTCATCCATCATGCTTCACGCATTTATGCCCATCATTTTATCCGCTTTCCTCTTTGATATGGAGAAATAAAGCATCCTTAAACTCTAATTCATAGCTTGGCTCTCTTTTCTAACCCCCATGTCTGCAGCCCAGGCAATAACCAGTGCTGTCGGAGTCTGTGCCATAGCTCTGAGCACATCTTGGGCTGAAGGACAAAAGGACCTGGGAGCTTTTCCTTATTCACTGCTGAGAGCAGAGTTCCTACACTCCAGGGGTAACGTTACAAAAGGGATGGATTTTCTTGCACCCCTTCAAGTCAGTGAAGGTAAAAAAGCCCAGCAGAATGTGGGAACAAGGATTCCCCTTGGACTGGCTGCTGGAGGGATATCTGCTTACAGCTTCATTGCTCAACATCCACAAGGAGATACAATTTCATAAACTTAAGGGAACAGAAAGGGAGTCTTTCTTCATTTGTGCATTAGCAAACAGTAATCTCACAACTTAAAGGCCAGAAAGTTCAGTTTATCCAATTCTGCCAATTCTATAGAGTCTGGGCAAATTACATCACAGCTGAATTTTCTCTCTCCCATCCACCTCTTATTTTCCTTCCTGCCAGGATCTTCTCCTTAGTGTTCGTTTTATTAGTATCTTCTGATCTAGGTTTAAAGGGCCTGAACACTAAAGCCTCTGCTATAACCCTCATGAAACCCCTCCAAAGGAGCACTGACTGCCTCTCTCAGTCAGGAGGGAAGGAAGGGAGGAAGGGAGGAAGGCAGGAAGGAAGGAAAGAAGAAAAGAAGAAAGAAAAGAAGGGAGGGAGGAAGGGAGGAAGGGAGGAAGGGAGGAAGGGAGGAAGGGAGGAAGGGAGGAAGGGAGGAAGGAAGGAAG